>CM031233.1:233740705-233743889 GCA_018340775.1 Taxus wallichiana var. yunnanensis
AAATTCACTTAACCCACTCTAAATGCATAACCTATCACATCTTTAGGCTCTTGAGGAGATCACAACAAGAAATGAATTTCTATATTAGTCTCTCAAGTATATTAAACAAATCTAAATCAACACACATCACACGTGTCTTCCCTAGGTGAATTTCAAAATGCTACATATCACCCACCAAAGATCATTGTTGAGTGTCGAGGCCTTAATTAGGGTATTCATTTCCAAACACATTACAATATACATATTGCAAAACATATATAGGTGGGAACTATGATGGTTTATGCCTCTTAAAGAGTGTTTCACATAGGTTTGGTGGATGCCACTTAACCAAAAGCAGTATTAACCCCTTTTTATGTCCCCAAGTAAAGAGAGAAGAAGCCTAAATTAACCACATATAACGATAATTGTGGGATTTTAAACAAAAAGTATGAAGTTAAAGACATAGATGAACATATTTCCGCAAGCAAGATCCAAATTAGATCCATAGGGAAAAAGCCATCCACATAAGAAATTTTTTCCTAGGAAATTTATCTAAGACTTACATGACTTCATCATATACTTAGAATCACACTTCTAGATTTTCAACACAACTTGACGAAAACCTATAAATCTTTCCTCCATATTCCCAGAGATCATTTCCATTGTATCTTAGTATAAAATTAATGCAATCCTCTCTAACCCTACTGTAATTTCCTTAATCATATCATCTATAATATTGTAATTTTTCGTTATAATCTAGACATGATTTAAGATCTAAATGATTATTATTATTTCACTTAATAATCCCAATCTTATTTCATTTTACACAATTGTTTAATGTTTAATTTTAATAAAACCTAATATTTAAATCAAATTTTAGTGAACTCCGCTTACTCTAATCACACATAATCTAGAGCTTCATGCTTTACCCCTAGGGTTTCATACTTTTCAGATTTGTTACGTTTGATATATATTTAATGGATTCTTAAATCCTCAATTTTATGTTAGCTCACTATCTTATTATAATGTCCAAAATATATCAATTATAATAAATGAAATATAAATTCAATTTTAAGTTAAAAAGAATCGTCTAACTTGATCCTAACATGTTGTGTGACTATACTCTATATTTGATTGACCATCCCATTGTTGGATGTTTCAACCTTGATCCACCTCTTGGATTTTTTTCACATTGCGTGATTTGGGATATCTTATCAATAACCTTCTCACCATGTTATCCTAATCATCCTATTATCATTCTTCTCAGTACCATGGTATTATCACGTATATACATGCAAAAAGTAGGAAATGATAAGCCAAATACCAAACATCCAAATATCCACACATCACTAAATAACCAAATATCAACACACACACACATATGTATATATGTGTGTGTGTGTGTGTGTGTGTGTGTGTTATATATATACCTCCAATGAATATTTCACCCATTACCATTAAAATCACTACCATACCTAGTCAAAACACATATCTGACCATTTCTTTATTAGTAACAATCTCTTTTAGATTATATCATGGCCATTATGGAAAAACAAGCCTTAGTGATCGAGGATCCTCATTCCTTAGAACTTGAAAGTATACAGGTGATATCATAATTGAATCCCATGACATTTAGGATCCCTTTTCCATTGTGTATAGTGACATATAAATATATTTCAACATTATATATATGATTTATCTCACACTTTTATTTAGGGGAATCTCTTAATTACATCATCCATGGTATGGTAGATATTTAAGCTCACCCCAAGAAACATGTTATATCTATGTTTCCTTACCTTAGTTTCGTGAGCCTTGTATACTGAATGAAGATATGACAGGATTGTGTAAATAAAAAAAACCATACTCTCAAAATTTACAAAATATTTTCACTCATAACAAGCCCATCACTCCTCTTTGAAGATATAAATACACTTATTGTCATATAAAGATTTTTGGGACTCATACATTAGTATAACCATAATTGGATCATAAGCTCATTCCTCCCATTCCTTATGTCACTAATCATCCAGGGATGGTGGTTTTACTTTAACACCTTTGCTTCATATGACTTTACTACACATCCTAGATTCTATTTTGTGTTAGGATTTTTGACAACCTATAATATGTAGTTGTGTGTGACAACACATTTTGATAATTTCGTCTGAAATGTGACACTCATTAAGAAATTTATTCCTATCACTTATATAAGGTGACATAACTATTGAAGAGTTTGACTAATATAATAGATGTGATTACTTCTTTGATTCTAATAATGAAATATAGTATTTTACCTCATGTGATACACAAGTTTACTTTTAAGAATGGACCCCTAAAATTTTCTATAATATCCTACAAATCATAAACGTTATTCATAATTCATAGGATAATATTGGAAAAAATACTCTTAAGTGTTAATAGCCTTTTTATTATTAAATATAATAATATTAGTGATTTATGTAATCGAAGGATGTATATATAAATGAGGTTATTATGATTAATTAACTTCCAAAATTAATCATAAAATATCATAATGAACACATTTATACTTATATGATATACTCTAAAGATTCAAAAACACAAAGAGAATAAGTGCATTTAGCTGATTACAAATGATTACTAGGAAGTTGTGGATGTGAAGACGATTGGAAGTGGGAATATGGACCTGATAATGTCTTGATACTGAAATGTAGATGGAAATTGAGATAGTGTGCAGGAATGTACAACTCTCCGAGGACCATCCTTGTGGTTTTACACCTATTGTATCGGTTTGGACCTCTTATGAAACTAGTTGTATAACGCTTTGGGAGTATCGCCTACACGAAAATGTTTTTCGTTGTCAAACCATAATTATTGGTCATGTTGTGAAGCCTTTTGAACATTTTGAATAATATCTCAAACCCTAGCCATGGGTGGGAGACCCTTCAAGAAAACATTAGTTAACAGGTTGTGGGCACCCCCGTACGCACCATCGATCATTAATGGTACTACTTACCCAAAGTGTATTGTTCTCTCCACCTAGCATGTGATATATAAAACCAATATAACTATGGTTTGGAAATTGCGACCTCTTTGAAAATGCTTGGAATGAGTTTGAATCTTGTTAAAATACTTGGAGAAGGGATGTTTGAGTGGTTACAGAAATGAGATAAATGAAATACATACTTGAAACGCATACACACATGTTTTCTTGATTGATAGTGGT
>CM031233.1:233743989-233816489 GCA_018340775.1 Taxus wallichiana var. yunnanensis
TAAAGCAAGGATCACATGCTAGAGTACTTCATTAAACCTATGGAAAGGTTTTTATACTGGAGGAAATTACAAATGATGTGAGGGATAAAGGAGTTAGAAATAAGGAAATGAAAAAGGTTATCGCTGTGAGTAGGTTCTAAGCCTGTGAAGTTCACACCCAATAACAAGAGTAGTTCAACATCAATTAAAGGAAAGAAAATCTGATTCATTGGTGAGACTAAAAATTAAAGACACATAGTTCCTTAGATTCATCTATCAAGGATGCAAAGTTCTTCTTGATCACTTATTGCAAAAGTGTAAAATGGAAGAAATGTAGATTTTATTTCTTATGTTGGTGATACAAATCTCAACATCCAAACCACAATCCACAATTTCTACAGACAAGTAAACTTTAAAAATTAGGATCTTTGGAATGGAGAAGCCATCCCAATTTATAGCATTGTGAATTGACCTTTCATCTACCCCCCACATGACTCTTCATGATCTCATTCAACTTGTGACTTTACATCTTCCTAGAAATGAGAAATAAGTTCCCTTTTTATAAATCAAAGGGAATTTTACAATTCAACTTTAGAAAGTCACTTAAGTGAATGAGACAAATTACCATGATTACGCATACAATGAAGAATTAGAAAGGGAGAGAAGAAAGAATGGAGAAAGAGAGAAGAGGAAGGAGTTGACATATTTGATGAAGAAGATCCTTATGATGAAGAACTTGTTGATTCATGATTCCTAAGGAAGAGTTTTTGAACGGGCTCTTGTCCTTTGAATTCCTTACTTGAATTGAGCTACTATAGATGTCAACTTATCTACCTCTGGAATGCAAACATAACTCAACACCTTGATCCATGCCCCGAGAACATCATTGATCTTCTTGCATTGATTGAGCCATCTTTCGATGATCTTTTGTAATTTCCAAAATGGAGTTTTCTAATGTTGGCTAGGGACTCTAAGGTATCTTCATTGAAGGAAAGAGAGTCACCTTGCCTTCTTTCTTGACTAACTCTTGGAAGGAAACAATGAGTTCTTCCGATGATGAATTCTCGGTGAGTGGAGGGAACTCAAGTTTCTAACATAAATTTGTAGACCTCATTCAAAATCTCAAAATCATGTTTTCCACAAAAGTCAAGTTTGAGATGGCATCTTTGATCATATTATCTTTCATCATGATGTGGACCCAAACTGAGACAAGTTCTCAAGCTGATGAAAACACATTCTTACTCACAAGGGTGTGAGAGTCAAAGGATCTCATCTCAAACACAAGTGGGAACACCTCATCCTAATGGATATTCTCTTTTTCAATCTCCTCCTTCACTTTCTTCACTTCTAAAAAGATGGAAAGAATGTACTTGATTAGAGAGATGACCTCTGAAACATTGTCTTACCTCTCTCAATGATCTTCTCAATCCACTTCTCATTAGCTTTCCCTGCATCATGTAACCTTGTTCTTTCTTGATCACCTCAGGATCAACACTATTGATTAAAGGAATGTATTCTATAGGAAGATGAAGATGTTGAATCGGGCTCCAAGAAGGGTTGAATGTGAGCACTGAGAGTTTTTTACCTTGTTCCTCCAATTGCTCAATTGTTCACTTGTATTCTTCATTTGAGAAGAAGGAGGAAAGAGGATTCCTTAAACATAGATGAGAATCACCCTCATGTGAAGCTTGACCCAATGAGATGCAGATCAACTCATAATCTGATGGAGTCATCTCCTTAATAGGATTTTCATTCTTAGGCCTAAAACTTCTACATATTGGTTACTGAGGTGCCACTAAAGAAGTGGGAAGTTATCTGGGCCTTCTTCCTTCACTTGGATTTCAAGGTTCTTGAGATTTCTTCAAGGTCGGGCATGATATCTTGTTACATTGTTCTTGGCTCACTTTCAAGCATTTCTTGAATCCATGGGAATGGATCTTCAGGAGTTGACATGATGTTCATTTTGAAGCATTTCAGAGAGCTTGATGCAAGATCACTTCTTGTTCATATGGGGAAATCTCCATTGGGGAAGACATACCTTGGATGCCCCTGAAGAGATGGAGGATGTGCAATGGATCACTTAGATGACTTGAATAGCTCTCTTGATCTTAATTCTATTTGAAATCTCAGATCTCCCTTGAACTCTCTTAGACTCATCGGAGATCACTTTGTGATCAATTTTGTTCATTTATAAATCACTTTTGAAAACTCATAGCTCACCTCAACCAACTCACCTCTTGGACTTATCACCATGTCTCGGATATCAAGCTCAACCACCTTGACTCACCTCAATTAACTCATTGAGCTAAACTCAACCAAACTTACTCTCAACTCAGCTCAACTAGCTCACCTACCATGAGAGATGATGGTGGATCCAACTTGACCGATGAGTTATGATGACCCACTTAGCTTGAATTTAAATGGATCTCTTGAATCTTTTCGAATCTTTTCCAACTACACAAAGTCTCTTGTTTTACCTATTGCGCTTGAGATGTTCTTGCCTTGATCTCTTCTCGACACATTATTGACCAAATGATGCTTCAGATCCTCTGAAGGATGAATTTCTTTTGATCTATGAAACCACCTTACAACCCTATGAAGATGTCAAAAAATCAGTAGAAGATGAGTGAAATTAGAAGCCAATTTGTAACTTTCTACATCAAAAACTGAGACTTTCTATTTTTAGTAAAAGGGACCAGACCTTACTGTTATTTTGGGAAATATTTCCTTTTTTCTCAAATTTGATCTTTAAATTTCCTACACATTCAATTCACCTCCATTTATGATGCTTTACCCTTTTTATCAAGTTTCTATTTTTAGAAATTTATTTTTTATTTTACAATTTTGTTTTTTCAAAATTGCCAATTTTGTCATGCTTTCCATCATTTTGCACTTTTCTTCAGATGATGAGCTTAAGTGATCAAGAGCTTTAAATTTTTAGGGACATTAATATTTTTAGTAATGTGATGGGCATATTCTATATATTTTTAACACTTTATTCATGTGTGGAAATTTTCATAGAAACATTTTTGAATTTGGCTCTTCGTTGTGATCTAATGCTTCACATTGTTTTGACTCGTAAAACTTTGGAAATAAAAACAAAATTTCTAGGGAATAAGGTTATTTTAGGTATGAAGAGTTATGGAAGCCATTAATGGATTCTTGAAGCTTACAATTATCACAAGGATTTTTGAGAAGAAAAGTCATCAATTGTATGATCAAGTTTTGGTGAAGAATGGAAAAGCTCATTTCTTGCAATCAATGAGAATGGATTCCTGAACAATTTAACTAGAATGAGTCATGGATGCCATTGGATAATTTATTACATCAAAATGGTCACTGGTTTTGAAGTAATTGGAGTAGGTTTTCGTGTCTTGAAAATTGGAGGCTCATAATTAATTGAAAATAGTTAGTCTTCGATGTATGAGTAACAATAATTGGAGGTTTAAATGAGGTAAATTCAAATTTTTCCATTTCCCCTTGAATGGGGAATGAGGGGGACATTTTGCACCTCATTCTAGGCTTGACAAGTGTAGGCAAATGAGATTGAAGAGGGAGAGATGAAGAAAAATTAGCATTCAACACTGGGAGCTAATTTTTTGATTATGAGGAACCATGAGAGGGGCTTTGAGGGGGTGAATTTTTTTGTCCCCTTATCTCCCTTGGAATGGACAAGAGGTGCAAAAAAATTCACCTCAATAGATGGTAAGTTGTCAAGTTTAAGCACCTTCGATGCAAGATGAGGAAGGTGAGATAGGCGATAAGCCCTCAAGGAGTGTTAGAGTTGGTCATGTGGAGGAACCATGATGGAACAGGAGCTGAGGGTGGGGAAAATTTTATGTCCCTATGTCCCCTTAGGAATGGGAAAAGAGGAAAAAATGGAACTTTAGGAAATGAGACCTGATAACACAAGAAAATGACCATTAACTAATTGAAAATGACTAAGTAGAAAGAACTTGAAAACACATTTCCCAGAGCTCCAAGAGGTCATTTTGATGAAATTATTATATGATTTTGAATTCAAAACAAAATTATAAAACAATGGGATGGGTTTAAGACCTTCAATTATTCCTAAACTCCTCCAAAAATGGATCCTTTTTCTTCGGGACAAAGGGGTGTCTCTTTTCCAAAAATGAGCTTCCTTAAAAGCCATCATGTCTTGTGAAAGATTTATGATTTCCATCATGTAGAGGAATATCTTAATTTTTCAAATATGACTATTTTTTTTCTCCAAATCCTTATGGATCTCCCAAAATCATCCGTGAAGATACTAGGTTCCATTTTGACCTACACACTCCTTTACACCAAAAACCCGTTATTGCACAGTTTGTCCCTAAACCTCCAAAATTTTCCCTAAATTTTCCTAAATAATTTCCAACATGTTAATATCTCTTCAATACCACCTCCGGATGAGTGTGGTATTTTCATTTCATCTCGAAGGATGCACACCAATCTTGAAAAGGCCAAAATTAGCCTTTTTAGGCCATCCTAAGAACTAGCTTATTGAAGCACTTCTTAGTATGAGATGAATGAACATTGTTATCTCATTTCAAACACCTACAAGATTATTCAAAAATTGGGAGGACATACTTGTAAGGTTAGGATGGGCATGATACGAAGGAAGATTGGCCAAGATCGGAGAGGTTCAGGAAGACTTAGGAGAAAAAATTTGCATTTGGGTCTAGTTGTCATGCTTGAAAGTTTGAAATTCGAAGAAGGAATGAGGAAGGCCTTATAACCGTGTATTAGACTACCCGATGTCCGAGGAGTCTTCAAATCAAGGTGTGATCTGCTTCTTTGAAAAGCCAATGGTGGACCGTATAGGTGGACCAATAAATAAATCCGTAATATTTGGAAGGTAACAATGAGATGGTGGAGGTGGGTCCTCATTCATCTGCATATAGAAGAGAAGTCCTCATCATCAAAAACTTATGAAATGTGGGGGTGACTCCTCCCTCAAATGTACATACCATTCATGCATATGGGAGCTTTCTATAGCCTGATTTACCAAAATAACAAAACCACCATGTGTAGGTGGCATTAAGGAAAATAAATTTTTGTGAACTAAATGTCGCAAATCAACAACTAAAAGGTATGAAAAGCTTACCAAAATAGTCTCTGATTTTTTTTTTTTAATTCCATTAATCAGATTTCCATCCCACTAAAATTGGTTAACAATATATTATTAATATTCAACCATTATTTCTTACTTATCCCTCGCATGGTGTTTTTTAAATAAATCACAAGGTTTAAATCACTACCCACCACTTATGTAGTGTGTTATAAGTTTTAAACATATATCCACTTCTAATGTTGATAGAAAGCAAAATCCAATATAATAATAAATGCGCTTCCACCACGTGGTGGTTAACAAATGGTTAATAATAATCAATACTCGTCACAATACATATCGTGATTAAAAATTGATTAAATATGTTTACAAATTAACCAAACTTTGCTGCCACAATATTAATCGTGGAGGCTAATAACATTATAAACCATTTCCCCATTATAATTTACTACATGACACTAAAACCATGCAAATTACTTTCCAACCACATGTGTTGTCAAGAATAATACCAAAATATGAATATCATGTTCTAAATCAATGTTTAACTTGTAGTAGGAATGTAGGTCAACCTATAATGTTGGTTTTTCTCGAGTGCCTTACACTCCCATCACAAACAATAATCATATCACATAATAGATAGTCACCGAGCTAATTTGAAATTTTTAATCAACTTAATAATTATGAATAAATAATTTGGGGAAAATCACCAAAATAATACAAGCATTACAAATGTGTTGTGGATGTGATGCGCGCACACTCTCATGATGTCTCAAGGATTAATTACCACTTGACATAGTCAAAACAAATACATTAACGCTTCGCTTCCATCTAAAGACAAGCTAAATCAAGGAATGTTTCAAACATCAACTAATCGCAAAAATATCAAAATACTATCAAGGTTCCAAATCATCAATCTAATCAATGCAAACATACATATGCAACATTAATCATGCAAGTACATATATTATGGTGTGTGTGTGTGTGTGTGTGTGTTGGTTCCCACTTTTTAACTTTTTGTACAATGATTTCCATTAAATGCATCTACTACCTCCTCCCCATGATATTCTCCTCTAGGTATTGGGAAGTATTAGTGAGGAGTACTTATTCTCCCCGCTTCAAAGCTCATGAAAATATGTAATTATTAGGCTTTGATAATCACATAAAACCATAGAATTCATAGTTGAATTAATTAACCGAAATAAATCATTTGTTAGTGTAATTCTAAAAAGATATATCAACACAAATTATCCGTAATTCCTAAATTTTATCCATCAAGCGTAATATGTAATTATATTCATGATAATGATAATTCATAATTCACATTAAAACCTAAAAATCAACCAATGATTATTTCATAATAATGTTTTCCTCGACAATAAATAAAATGAGTAAAACTTGGGTCAGACAATCAAAGAAACAAATTCTAAAGCCCTTCTAAAAAAAAACTTCTGAGATGATGTTGAATTCCTTATACGTATCTATTGTTACTCCTTATGAAGATTATCCCAATGTATGCCAACAACTCTTACAGGCCTCAACAATGTGGAGAAGATTTCTCAATTGCTGTGGACCTTGTTTACATAATCTTTCATAAAAAAAACAAGTAATCTAGCTCAAGTCTCTTTCCCGTAGCTTTTTCTCAATGTATGAAACACATATGCTCATTTCATTGATTGGGAGACCCTCATGCCTCAACCAAAATATTTCCTTTTAAAAAATGAAATCGTGCATTTTCGCTTACTCTTTAATCTATTCTCATCAAATGGATGGATGAGCACCTACAAGAAGAAAATTTTAAAGTCATTGAATGTTCCTGTGGTGAGGTGCAATGTGGAAAATAAAAGGAATATAGCTTGTCATACCTCGATGAAAATCAATTTTAACTAACAATTTTTCTTTTCCAAGGTCAACAAGTTTTAGGGGTTATTGTTAACTTGTAAGGTGAAGTTGTTTCTGAGTCAAGATTGCAATATCATCTACAAACTAGCACTTAGACCAAAAGGAGGTGCAATGTTTACATTGATAATAAAATATGGGGAGATTTGGTGATTTGTAGAAGAAATTCCTAGATACATTGATGAGGTATATTTGACTTGGGTAACAAGGCGACAAACATATGTATCCCACAACCAATCAACCATTATGTTAGTGAGAGGATCGCCTTTAGTGTGGCTTCGCCTATTGGCATAAAGATCAGTAATTACGCCCGAAAGGCGGGTTTTGCGTGAACACGAACTTCCACTTTCAGACACGGCACAAACAATCCGATGGCATGTATTCATGGGCACGCGGTGTTGATGTACGGAGGAATGTGCACCGTCCACGTGGCGAGATTGGCAGGCAATGTGTCAGTTTTCACGTGTGAGTGTACAGAACAGATTTAATAGTTTTTTTGAATCCGCGCATGAGTCGTATTGTGTTGAGTTCCAACTCGCGGCGTAAACCCGACCTTAACCTAGCTTCCGTCACTGCCCTCCTCTTTCTGCTCCCCGCTTTCCGCATCTGTTGTTGTGTGGGTGAAGAGAAACAAGCACAGAGAAGCTATTGCAGAATGGGGGAGATGGAGTACTGGCCTGCAAATTTCTGCTACAAAGACCTCCACACTGCAACTAATGGCTTCGAGACGAGGGACTTTTGGGATCTGGAGGCTTTGCTGAGCTTGATCCCCGCCATTATTTTTCCATAATTGCAGGGATCAGCTTTCTTTGACACTAGTAAGTCATTAAATTCTCAACGAAAAACATGCGTATTGGGATTAAATGTGTTTGGTGTTATTTTTCCATATGGGCATCTGTTTGTTTGTTTACAGATGTAAGCAGGTATGCATTTATGATGGGCATTGTTGGGACAGAATATGACACTGCCTCAGACAAAAAATTAATTATTTGTGCATGTCTACAGGGTCAGCTGGGTGGAAGAATGGTTTGGCATTCACAATACATCCTCCAACTCTGGCACAACCAGCCATCTGTTTTTGACCTGACTTCTCCTTGATGCTGAGAGATGCATTTCTTCCTATATCAAAGAGTGGTATATATCAAATATTGTTATTCAGTATTGTTTATTTGACCATCCAAAAATTGTTCGACGGCTATCATGGGTGGAAAAAATTGAACTTGAGTTGTTAAATTGATTTGTGTTCACGCAGATCCTACCAGGTGAGAGGGCTGTCAACACCTGGGCCAATTTGGTGTGACCTTTAGCACTGTACCAAAATTTATATTTAATACATCGGACATTTTTTGTTTTTAGTATGAGAGTTAAAATTTATACTAAATATATCATTCTTTTATATTCTCATTTTTAAAATTTTGTATTTTAAAGAAAGGTTGTAAAGTTTGATTATGAGGGTTAACAACACATTTTTAATGTTTGCAAGAAGAGTATAAAAGAGCATGTCTTGGGTGCTGCAGTAGAATGTGTATTATCTTAACATATTTAGAAACCATAGGGCCAAACGGAAGTTAACATTTGGAAGGTTTCATCTATGGAAATATAAATCTGGTGCAAATAATTTGGGGATTTCTTAGAGTCTTTAGTGTACTCTATGTAATAAAACAATGACTTAAAAGGTCATAAAATAGTTCAAGATTGTTTGATCAAGCTAAGGTATTTAAACATGGAGGATAATAGTGAAACCCATGGTCAATTAAAGTCTCTCAAGATGTATAAAGGAGCTTGAGAGAATAGTGGAAATCTACATCTTGCTTGCAAGACTACAATCAATTAATTGTGAGAATATTTCTTAATTTAAATCAAGTAATGAAAATGAATTCAATATTTTAATAATATTTTGGTTTAAATCAAGTAATGAAAATGAATTCAATATTTTAATAACATTTTGGATGTTTAGGAATCACATTACTGCAAGTTCATTAATAGAGTTTTCTCTCGAGTATATTACAAGTTACGGAACCAATCCTATTATTTTTGCTAATATACATTTTTAATTTAATTTTTACAAGACCCTTTAATGAAGGTGATGGAGCATGAGTGGTGATCCGCAATCAAACACAATTGATTAAACAATGGTATAAAAAAGTATACAATCAAACCATTTGAAGGGTACACAAATTAATCACAATGCAATTAGAAACCTTGACTCTATAATTTTTTTAAAAAAATTAGCAAAACCCATTTTCGCTATGTTTTCTTAAAATTTTCCATTTCGTTCAAATGTGGACAAGTTATAGTTTTTTTAATCTTTCTCATCTCATATTCCTAACGTGTGGGAATTGTTTACTATTTGGTGCTACATGGATACTCATGAGCCACCTCATTACTAACTTTCTAAATAATGTCAATGCCATGTCATGTAAATTCAAACATCATCTTTCATCCCCAAAACATTGCAATGAATGGACCCACTATAGTATGTTATTGCTGATGTTGACCTACACACCCAAAGTTTAATAGTCACCCTCTCTGCTCTTTCTTCAGCATGGAGAAGAAATCGCTATCGTGAAAAAGCAATGCCCAACATTAATATATGTCCCACATTTAACTTTTTTATCTTTACCATCTCATATTTCTAATGTGTGGAAATTGTTTCTGTTTGGTGTTCCATGGATATCTCATGAATCACTTCATTGTTAACCTTTGAAAATAATGCCAACGTCGTGTTATGAAATTTCAAACATAATCTCTCATTCCCAAAATATTGCAATGAAGGGATCCACTATAGTGTGTTATTGTTGATGTTAACATACACCTTTGAAGATGATAAATTGTTGGTTTGAGGACAATTATGCAAGTGCATTGCCCAAATGGTAATTAAATGTAATTTTCCTACTCGCTTAAGCTACTTGTTTGGATTTGTTGCGATGGAGTAATTGGTTCACTATCATGCATGTAAATTGTTCATGTATTTTTGCAAGACATGTGTTGCTTCCTAGTAGGTCATGAGGTCGAACCTTGAGGGTACAATATTTGAAAATTAATTGGTTTCGTCCTCTAAACCTCTCATCACTATAAATCCCTATCGGTGAGGGAGATAAATGGGGATGGAAGAACAATAATGATTTGACTAACCTTGGAACACAAATGATAACGTAGCTATGTGAATTGGATACTTCCAAACAAAGGAACAAAAATAGAAAAATTCCAATATTAGTATGCTTCCATATGATAATGTTGAAACTATATTGCCCATGATTGAATTATTCGTCATCTCCCGATGACCAAGTGGATGCATACGTAGAGTCTCCTTCAATGGCCCTTGTAGATAGGGAAGCTTGTTACCCTAGCCTACTTCGTTAACTAGCTCATCCTGCATCTTCTTTCTCCAAAGCAATGAACATAAATTTTTTCCGACAAAAGTACGATGTAAATAGAAAATTTACTATGTAAATCAAATTTGTTATTATAATAATGATTACAAAAATATATAAATTGAGTTAAATATTACATCCACTAGATTGAAAATACATTTAAATGATTTTTTAAATTTAAAATTGCTTGCAGGCTTTATCTCTGTATGCAAAGTTTTCTCTTTTAAAACCATGGGTTGCAGAAATGAATGGTGCAAAAGTCAAGTTTTCTAAGATTCTTCAATGGAATGAAAATGCATATGTTGGTACTACACAATTTCTAACAAAAAAATTCGTATTGCTCTAAAAATTGATCTTGCAACATAAAGTTAGATGTAGAGTAGTTTTTGGGTCATAAATTTAGCAATTTTAAGTCAAAGTGAATGGTCGCTTATGGATGATAGGTTGTTTGCTATTGACATTATTTTTCTTTATGATAGTTTCACAGAAATTGGGGCCTTAGTTTTGCGGTAAACGTTGCACTTCATTTTAAAAAGGCATTTTTACAATCCATCTACCGCACTTTCATCAAACAACATCAACATTACGTGAATATCTCATGTGGATGGCTCCTTATCAACTATGTGTCAATGAACATTAATTGAGGAACCCTTCATTCGATAAGAGCACATGCAATAGTGTGTTAAATATTAATATACAATACATACATATATTAATATAACTTGTTTATAAAAATAAGCAACATTTTAAATTCTAAAACAAAATAAGTGTCATTGAATCTAAATCTTGTACAAGTTAACACATAATTCTTATGCTTATTACTACCAATAATTGAAGGGTTCCCATTAATTCACCTGTACGAAGATCTTGATGTCATACCTTAGCATGCAAAGGCAAACCCAAATCAAACAAAGACAAAAAAATAATATATATTTTATACCCACAACCTGCTTCTTAGAAAGAATACATCTTACAACCATACGACCATCAACATAGTTTCAAATGTTTTCTGATAAAAACCAAAGTCCATATGCAAGCTTCCTGTTTATTGGCAATGGTGTAGGAGACACTGCAAAGCCTTTGAGGGTGAGAGAATACCCAAAACGAAGGTGAACTCCTCGAGTCTTTCCCCCTTAGGCATGGGGCATCACAGTTCCTCAATAGACTATAAAAGAGCTTGAATTTAGCATCGTGTACACCATTTCATTGTGTTACCTCATCTACTTGGCATGTTCATTGTGTGCACGTTTATGCTTTCAGCTTGCAATGTTGGTGAGCCTATTCAATAGCATTGTGTGGATTTGATTTATGCCCTCCATTTGTCTTGGAAGATATCATTCCTTTGTTTCGCATGTCATTGTTGGAAAATAGAATGTTGTCAATATTCCTACTATTTTCCTGCTAGCAACCATGCCAAAATAGTTGGGGATGGCAATGTCATGGTTCATGGGCTTGCACTTCCACATATCTTCTACATAGGTTGAATCTGCACTCAATTACACCTCACATAACACTGCACTCATTCCGTGAGAGAGCATACTTTGCCCCTCCCACTTGAACAAAATTGCATCGACATGATATTTTATGTCGTGAGCTCCTCTAACAATGCACACCTTCTCCATTCAAATTTGTGAACTAATTTAATTGTTTCTTCGATTTAAAAAATTACACATTAGAAATTTTGAATTCTAAATCAAGATAATTTTACACATTAATGATAAGTTTAAAAAGGCATTTGCAAGCTTCCCCATCTACAAGATTCCCCTTCTCATTTTTTAGTTTTATCCATCTTCCCCCTGCTCAAAGTTATCGTCTGTCAAATTCCACTAACAAATTTATTTCTTTCAAAATCAACCATTCATGCGTCATCTAGTCATCACTTCTCCATACAATCTCTTTCGGTATTCACATCGAGACCTTTGCTCATGTGCGATTGCTAGTAAATTATAGTGGGACAAGACCAACCAATCACGATGAGGTTGTTGTTTTTTGAATGAATGTAGATTTTAAGAGTCCTACAAACAAGTCCAAGATGCACCAAGCTGCATCACCAACCACTTGCGACCATCGCCTCTAGCAATGTCACCACATTCCACTGAGATAAAGAAGGAGGAGCAGAGAATGTATCTAATCCAATACTTTCTCGTATGCACCAATTATGTGTCCACAAGAAACATGGTGCAATAATAATATTTTTCGGCAGTTCCTTTTCATAATTCATAAAATAAATTATTTTTATTATTTTATTGGGGAGTATTGTTTTGTTAACCATCATGTATTATTGTTTACTATTTTCTCTCTTTTATCTTTGCAAAAACGTATTTGTTGGAAAGAAAAAAAAAAAAAATTCTAACCTTTCTCGGTCACCGGTAGATTTTCAGGGTACCAATTGGGAACGTGCTGACGACACGTGCCATAATGGTGTGAGACATGCTTAAATATAAGGCTCAGTCCGCTTTCGACGGGTGGATTTTTTTGTGCGAATGGCTTTTTTTTTTTGTAGGTAAAACATCCTTTTTTGAACTGTGATGAGATCGATCACTTTTTTGAAGCCTTGAAAGCTACTTTTACCATTTTACAAGAGCTCAGGCCATATTTTTTTTAAAATGGCAGGCATTTTAGGCTGTAAACACAGTTGAAATGCAGAAAATAATCCGCAACTAATGGTCAGGGCGGGTAGAGTTTTGTGAAAATTTGGAAAATATTGGTTGTCTTGGTGTTTTGGATCATCGATCAAGGTTTTTAGCAGCAGAATATGAGGAATTGGAGGTTTATGCGGTAAGATCTGGAGACAAGTTGTAGCGATTTGTGAATTATAGGGAAGGTTTGGGGTTTGTTGCTTCCAACTAATTCCCAAATCGATATCCAAATTTGTGTTTTTTGGTGGAGTTCTGAATAAAGGCTCCTTGAAAATGCAGTCTAATGGAGAATGTATCACAAAATTTCGAGGAGAAGAATGTGATGGAAGGATGCAATGACGACACCATTAAGGCTCCCAAGTGGTATTCAATCCATAATTCAATGAGGTGAAAGTTATCGGTAGGTGGGGGTAGAATTTGATGTGTCTAGATCCACTTTGTTCTCAAGATGATGCCACAACATAGACATATCCATATTGTACACCAATGGGATGAGTTTCTACATCTTGTGGGAATACATGTTCAAGAAATCTTGCAAATACAAACATGTCACTCCTTATAGTTAATATTAAACCAATTAACTACTATGCAAAGGGTGTTGGAGTTGTAGGCGTGAGAGTTTCCATTACACTATCGAATGTCAATTTATTCTGTCTAAACAAAAAATATTCGGCATTGAAATAAAAGGTAGGTCAGGTGCTTCTCTCTATTTCGTAGGCTAAAAATCTTGTGAGTGAACTCTAGCAATACCCAATTTTATCTTTATGGCATGTGACTCTAGGTTTTTCTCATAGAAGTAGTTCATCACAACATAGAAATACATGTCAGAAAGTCAAATAGATCATCATAAATTTTGAAGTTGTCTTCTCCGTGATGTGGTAAGGCCCTATGTTAGTTTTGCATTTGGGCTCTCTCACTTCTCACACCCATTTAGTCTATTAGATAAATATTTGGACAAAAATATCTTCATGCAAAACAAATATCTACAAATATCTAGGTGTAGACACTCATATTTTGAAATTCACTCTTTAAAACTACTAGTTTTGACAATGCACTCTTGTTAAGATAACACAACCTTTCCATTCCAAATTAGCACATCCCGAGGCTTCTTGTCTAGTTTGTTTATCCTTGCACATTGATATGTTGACACATTCAGAAAGCACAATACAAAAAAATACTAAGTCAACATTACATGATGCAAACTTCATTTAACATGTTTTTCATCCACAATCAAGGTTATACAATTTGGTTAGGAATTTATATCCGGTTATGGCCTATCTATACGGTTTTTGCATTGGCACATATCCTTCATGTTTGCTTTATATTCCTTTAGAAGAACCATCTTCTTGTTCTGGAAAACACAACTGAATTTTATTTTATTTGTTCCCTATCGGAAGAGAAGTGTTACTTCTTATTTTATGCTCATAGTTAATTCTACCTCATAACCTTGTTATAGGATTAATGTAATTAAATCATTAATTGCTCACTCTTAAAAAATGCTAACATTAATATTTCATTGAAATGTGTTCGGGAAGTCCTATAATATATCAAGGCCTATTTCATTCCACGGTGTAACTTTCTGATCCTAATGCTTATGCGAAATGGAACGAGTATGTGACCTTGTCAAACACAATTGATTAAACCTCTAGACCTTTTGTCATAAGTTCTTCTCAACGAGGATTTACTTATACTATAAGGGTGTCAATAACACAATTAATTTGTAGCAAGAGTTCATCATAACTTTGCTCACTATTTCATCAACGTTACAATCAAAGTACAAATTGTAATAGATACGATCATTTCATTTTATTTTTCATAATAATTTAGCAATGATATCTTTTCATATTACTCTAATACTAATTTAGTTTTATTCATTCTTCTCATTCATTCCTCCAACTAGTTTTATATCAAGTCTTATATAATGATATTTATGCTTTAGGCCTTTAACGAAAGTTAACCCATTCAACCAACGTATCTAGTGTAAATAAAATTATAGGTTACAAGTTTCAATACAAAAGGAAACAATGCTAATAACCTCGATCAAAACACTTCAAAGGTGAGGAACAATTTTAATTAACACATACCTATCAAATCACCACCCATACTAAAGAACTCTCATATGCTTAGAGATATGGGATTGGTTTTCTTCTTAATTCATTACTCAAGTTATTTTTTCTTATTATAAGGTTCATGTCCCAGTTTTTCCTTCCATAGAAGGATAGGAGTAATTACCTTGCTTAGTGAGATGTTTAGTTACTTATTAATTTTTAGAATATCCCAAAGAAGCTTCATTCCATTATTTTATAATCAAGATAGATCTTGTCTTGATTAGTTATCATACAATGACCATAATTTTCATTCATATTCCCATTTAAATTGTTTAGCCATTGATCAATATTCTATCAAACATTAATCCAAGAGTATTTACTAAATTGACACCAAAATGTAGTATTCAAGTTACATTATCTCTACCATTATAAGTATTTTCTACATCAATATCTTCATATAGATAAGATAATAACAAGTTATATCTACAATCAACCCTTCTCATTATGATCTCCGAAAATTCTTTTACCTCGAACCATTTATAATTTATAACATTTAATAGTCTTTTTCCATTTTACACATATAAGTAATTTATAAGATAGAAACGACTTTCCATATTATAACTACATGCTTTAATTAAATTTGAAACTCAAGTGTAAGCATCTGATTCATGTTATAGATAGGAAGATTTTATTATGCATCCATGAGGAGACCATGCCCTATGGTGGTTGTTTGTAAGCCAACCAAAGGTCTTGCTTACTTACCCAATTAAGTACATAGACTTATAATCACAAAGTAAGCATTATCCAAAGACCTTATAATATCACAACTCAATTTTAACAAGATTATCTTTATACCAAGTCTTTTTCTTCACTTCCTATTTCAAGGTAAGAATAGACACATACAATTTGTTACTTATAAACCCATGTAGTTATGTTACTTCGACATAACTTGATGTGAGTTGATATTACAAAATACTCCATGAGATTTTACATCCTTCACCTTTCACTCAAGGTGTATAAGACATGATCCTAGTGTAAGATCGCTTTAAATGTGTCAAGTTTGTGTTGTACACTTTCATTTATAAACATTTCTTTCCTCATGCAAAAGTAGACATCTTGCCATTTTACATATTCATCATTACTAGATGAAGAGGTCCTATTATTCCAAATTGATAGGTAGTTAAATTAACCTCTCTAGTCCCAATCTCAACATAAGAGTGACATGTATTAGATATTTATGGGTTTGAATTTAATTTATATGCATTTAAAGATAGTAAAAGATCATATCTATTATTATATACATACTGATAATAACATACTTAAATTTGAGCATAACAACTATACTACTAATTTCTCACAATTACTATAATACACAAACTAAGATAAAACCTTCTTGATAAAGTATACTTATTAACAAAAAGGTATGATAATTAATCACAATTAAAATCTTATTCATTAAGTTCCATTCAAATATACAAACATAACAAAACAATGCCAAAATGTTTTGAATGAATCCCAAGCAAGTTACAACAACATATACTTCTCAACAAGTAAAACCATGATTCTTCCTCCTATTTTGTTTTATGAAAGTAAAATCATAATGAAATAAATGTATTTCCTTTTAGATTCATAAACACCCCCATTAATCTTCTTTTACTGCAACAAGAAAACTTCTTCCTATAAATTAGCAAACATCATTTCTTCCATCTTTCTAACATGTACCATCAGCAGTTCAAAAGAACTTTCATGATAATCCTTGCTATTAAATTTCATAAACTCTTATGTGAAAATCATAGAATAGAGTCAGAGAGAGAAACAATATCCATCCATACACTTTATTCCATTCAAATGTCATCATGGCCCAACAGATTCAAGCAAAGAGAGAGAGAGAGAGAGACATCATTATTCAACTAATGGAATACAACATACATGTCACTTGTACTAGCAAACCAAGTCCCCATTCCTTTCCACATAATACATTCAATTTAGATGGGTTTCAAGAAAAAAAAATAGTGTAAATCCTCAAATAAATCTGTGCACAAATTGAACTGTGTACCCACAACTGTATATGTGTATATCCATTTATATTATTATTTTAATTAAGAACATTGGTATATATACATAGGTGCATCGTTTATGTATTTTCAGAGATGTGAACACATATTCATACATACAATATACACATTTTTGTTCCTATTTTAACCACATAACGAGTGAAGATAAAACCCATACTTGTAAATTCCTATAAAGACTATGTAAGAATAGAAAAGAAAAACAATGCCTACTAAGGAAGCGTAGGAAACTCGAGTGTTCTTTAACACCGCCAACTAAATCACTCACCTTCATCTTAATAGACTTATCTAGAAAACACAACTTCCATAATCCACACAAAACACCCACGAATGCTCTTAAATAAACATAAAATCCTCCCACGCAACTACTACACCCAAACTGAGGCTTTATAATTGTAAAACTTCCAGTTTACAAACACATGTTTCTAAAAATAACAGCCACTACTCAAGCAATAGCCATGCCACTAGTGCCATTGTAGTCTCAGTTAAAGAAATAGCGATGCATCCCAAAACTAGCTAGAGTTTCATAAAATGTGTGTGGGAGCTTCTAACCGACTTCAAAACTCCCAAATGAGTATTCTAAAGTTCAAACTGTGAATGTAACAGGATTTAAAAACTTTATAAATTCTTTTTAATATCTCAGTCAGGTACATGACCCTTAATTCTCAACATTTTTTTTTCCAAGGCTTAGTAACAAAAACCAAGTCAACAAATACGTTACTTGTTATAACTATGTATAACAAGGATAAATGGTGGAAAAACAATGCTAATATCATGAACACCCATATAGAAAATCCAAACGTGCAATGCAAAATGATCACAATCAAATATTACATTCTAGGATTGAATATATCACTCATCGTAATAAAAATCACTACGCTAATTAACATTATTTACAATCATAATGTGTCTTAAATCGATCAAAACAATATTGTCCTTTTACAATTTTATCAACGAAAGATCACACCACTAATCCAACAATAATACTTTTAATGCCAAGGTTAATAAACATACAACATACCAAAACTCCATCTCAAGGTTAGGTCTACAAGAAAAGTTAGTCTCATTAATTGATAATGCCGATGATAATTTTTGATATCACAAGCTAACTTACATCTTAATTGCTATAGATAAGTTTCAATCGCATAAGATACATAAAATGGTAATACTATGAGAAAATAGATGTTTACATACCATCATGGAAATTGACAACATTATCATTATAACAACAATACCAATTGTTATGTTGATCATTTATTATTCCAGTGAACCAAACAATATAATTATAGAATGTTGTAGACACAAAATCACGCACATACTACTATTCTACTATACCACCAAATATGTTGTTTTATGTATGGATCTTACGTAAGAAAAGTATTCACTAGTGATCCATTGGCTTATTCCATCCGTTTGTTTTTCTTTTTCTATTTTTTATCTCTCGTGATCTGCCACTTCTACATACATTTTTGGTCGAAATCAGGATCCTTGTATCGCGCTTCGCACATTTTCTTTCAATTGTCTCTGGAAACTAGTGCCCAGGATCGACATTAGCACCAGTGCTCTTATCCATCTGGGGCGCTCGTTTCCTCTTTTGTTCTTGTTCACATTTTTTCATTTGTGGTTAGCCTTTTCGGTTTTCTTACCCCTATCCCGAGGTCATATTCGCATGTTGGGTCATTAGTGTTGAAATTTAAGCAAGAGATCCCTATATAAACACAACATACATACCATTATAATGATGAGAAATTCTTATCAAGGGATATCTATCTACATATCAAAGGGACTGCATTTGGGCTTATTACTCTACATACACACTGCATAAGAAGGGAAGTTCATTTTTCCATCCCACACATTTGCATTCTATCTAGCTATTGCATGTTATATTGGCGTCCACCGACGGAGAGAAACCTAGGAGCGCAATTCCACACACACACATAGAACTACATTAGGTATGAAATGTAGTGCAATGCTTAGTCATAAGATCACTTGTTTGACAAAATGAGACGAGGACCCCTCATTTGCATTATTTTCTTTTTGGGATTTGATGCACTTTTGAGGGTTTTATAGGTGCTTCATCTTGATTGTAGGTTTTAGGTGAGTAATAGCAAGCTCTAGTGAAGTACATGTGATCATCGACGAATGAGAGTGAAACCATAGCAACACTGAAGAAATCAAATTCCAAGCTTCTCCACAGACTCATGGCGCCTAGGAGAGGTCTCGAGCACCCCATTCTAGGCATCCCTAACATCTACATTTTTTCGAGCGTGCTTGTGACACCCAGAGTCTCCTCGTTTCATCATTTATGCCACTCGGACACATTTCGGGATAAGTGAAATTAAGGTAAGTTCCCTAACTATCTTATTTATTTTCATAATTTCATCAATAAAAATTGCTTAGCACTTGTATTTCATTGTGGCAAAATCTTTATATTCGATTTTAATAAAGTATTCAGATTTTATAGAATCAAATGCACACAATAACACATTACTTCACTACCTCAATAAAAACTAAGGCACTACCTCACAATTTATCTATCAATTAATGCTCAATGTTAGAAGTAAAAGATGTACACACACACACACACACACACACACACACACACACACACACACACACACACACACACACACACACACATCATACACATAATGATGATATAAGATAAAATTTTATCGAAATAACCGTTTATATATATCATACACATAATGTTAATATAATATAAAAGGATAACGACATATAACCATTTTTATATATCATACATATAATGATAATATAAGTGAAAAGGATAATGACATAATCACACACACACACACACACACACACACACACACACACACACACACACACACACACACACACACACACACACACACACACAATGATGATATAAGAGAAAAGGTTAACGACATAGCCATTTATAAATATCATATACAAAATAATAAAATAGGAGAAAGGGTTAATGGCATAACCATTTATCCTTCCACATAATAATTCCTTGTGGTCATAGATAACTCTTCTTAGCACGTGCCTACTAAAAGGTAAGATAAATGCTTACAAGTGCAAGGTCTCTTTGCAAACGATATTATCATACTCAATACATATAGTAAACATCTTGTTTCAATAACAAATAAGTGATACCTTCATGGTTAGCATCATACACTAGAATCAATTATACATCATCATATTGCTCGAGAGCATAATGCCATGATAAATAAGGTTACAATAATTTAGTAGATGATGCTTTGGTGTAAGTTAAGATTCCCGAGGGTTAATCAAACTTTATTAAAAAAATCTCATACCAATCTTTAATTGGTTTATTTCTCGAAAACCACCTTTACCAATATAATCTAGCCTATTGACGGCCTGCATAGACGTCAAATTTGGAGATCCCAAAATGGGATGTGTCATCTTTCCTCTCTTAGATTAAGCATCATCCCGATGATTCATCAAGACTTCTTACATGATCCATGTTCTTACATGTTTCAGTTCTTACTTAAAATAGACAACTAAATTTACAACTCTTAATCAATTAATTTATCATAATTTAGACTTACATATTGGAGTTTATTCCAATTCCTTCCCAACAAAGGCTTAATTTTTTTTGTAAATGAAAAAACTATTTAACTTTTTGTTCTAGCTCAAGTTTGTTTTAGATTCAACATCTAAAAAATAAATTAGTTCATTATATACAACTACATTCTAACACAAAATGTCAAAAACTTAGTTTAAAAATAGCAGTATAATTCCTCTATTGCATGATAAAGGAACACTCCGATTAAAATTTTCCATTTCAAACATATGCGGTGCTTGGATTATCACCATTTGAAAGGAGAATAAACAAATTCGATAAGTTTGGCAAGTCAAATAAGTTGGAATTATTTTTGCACCTTTCATACTTAACTTCAAGCAAGTCAACTACAACAACAATAACACATAAAAAAAGGAAATATCAAACGAAAATCAATAAATATGATAACTTTTATCAATAGATGTAATTCATTCTTCCCCTGCCTAGGATTTGGAAAGATTTTTTTTCAATTTTTAGTCAACATCAATTCCACTTCAAAAGAAGAAGATACATTCTCAGCAATTTAAAATTAGAGAATGAATGAACCTTATAACCATAGGTCTAACAAACCAATCTAATCCAATAAGGTGTTTTTACTTACAACATTCAATAAAAAGGATTTATTTATTCAAATCGAAGAGAAACCACTTTTCCACGTTCTTTGCTTCCATGTGGAATAAGAAAACCCACTCCAATGTAACCATGACTTAGTTACGAGCTGAAATCTATGTTAGCATCATGTTCCATCTGGTAGCTACAACTGAGAATTCAAACATAAGAGAAAAATTGCATGTGCAATACTATCACCCAATCAACTGGTAGACTTAAGAACAAGGTAGGAATAATATGCATCCTAGAACATAACATAATGATTTTGCTTTGATCAAAGACTTGGATATCCTAGGGAATTGCCCCTATCATTGATATACGAAAAGTACAAGGGAAAGATATATTCGTAAATGTGTGGGTAAACCTAGGGCATGAAATAATCTTATCAATTGACCAATCATGAGGGAATACCTTGAATCTATCCAAATTCAACCCTAATCCCCTCTAATGTACTTTTCATGTGTGATAAACTGTACCTAGGTTATAAAACCCCTTTGTCTGAAGTCACTCCCTTAGCTCAAATACACATATATCAAGTATTCCCATTCCCACTTACAACTTACCATAATAATCCCTTCAAAAACAACAATTTCACAAAACTTAATCAAACAAAGAATAGAATTTAAGTAACCATAATTCTCATAATCATCACATACCAATTACGAGAATAATGGTTACAAGCTTCCTAAACAAGGTTTTCTCACATTACAAAATTTTAAACTAGAGAGGAAATCAAGAAATAGTGTTACTCGTAATTTTCTCATACCAGTTACATGTGTCACTACTACAAGGGTTTTAAACCCCCAATTTGTTATTTTAGAACAAAATCAAACTAGGAATAGGGCACTAACAATTACAATCCTCACGATGTCCCATACCATATACGAGCATTGTTATTGCGAGGATCCTAAACTAGGTTCATTAACACATCATGCGAATCGAATCTATATTTTCCATAATTAACCTCAAATATATGTTAACAACCTTAAGTATCCACACACGAATTAACCCAAACTAGGTGTAGCTTTCTAGTAATAACGATTTGCCATAACTATCCCATACCAAGTTATGCGAATCGTGATTTCCTAATCGTAAACTATTTTTTCTATGATTATTCTCAAAGATTTCTACAAGAAAATTATTCACCCAAGCATTACAACGCTTGCTTTGATTCCAAAATGTAGTGAACCATCTTCTAGTTCCCCGTAAAACATGAATGAATTTTATTTTTTTCTTCCTACCAAAAGAGAAGTGTTACTTCTCCTATCATGCTCATTGCTTAATTCTTCCTCATAACCTTGTTATAGGCTTGATGTAATTAAATCATTAATTTATCACTTCAAAAAAATTGCTAACATTAATATTTCATTAGAAACAAGTTCAGGAAATTCCTATTATATATCAAGGCCTATTTCATTCCGTAATGTAACTTTGATCCTACTACAATAACATTACGAGTACGCGACCAATCAAACACAATTGATTAAATCTCATGACCTTTTTCCACAAGTTCTTCTCAATAGGGATTTAATTATACTTTGTAAGGGTGTCATTAACATAGTTTGTTTAACTTTTTCACTATTTCATCAATGTACAATCAACATACAAATTGTACTAGATACGATCATTTCATTTTATTTGTCATAATAATTCAACAATGATATCTTTTCATATCACTCTAGTACTAATCCAATTTAATTCATTCTTTTCATTCATTCCTCTAGCTAGTTCCATATCAAGTCTTATATAATGATATTTATGCTTTAGGCCTTTAACGAAGGTTAACCCATTCAACCAACATATCTAGTGTCAATAACATTATAGGTTACAAGTTCCAATGCAAAAGGAAACAATGCTAATAACCTCAATCAAAACACTTCAAAGGTGAGGTACAATTATAATTAACACATACCTATCGAATCACCGCCCATACTACAAGAACTCCCATATGTTTAGAGATATAGACTCGCTTTTCTTCTTAATTCATTACTCAAGGTTGCATGTTCTTGTTATGAGATTCATGTCTCATTTGTACCTTCCATAGAAGGATAGGAGTAATTACCATACTGGTGAGATGTTTAACTACTTATTAATTTTAAGAATATCCTTAAGAAGATTCATTCCATTATTTTATGATCAAGTTAGAACTTGTCTCGATTAGTTATAGTACTGCCCATAATTTTCATTCATTTGCCTATTTAAGTTGTTTAACCATTGATCAATATTCTCTCAAACATTAATCCAATAGTCTTTACTCGTATGAAACCAAAATGTAGCATTCAAGTTACATTATCTCTATTGTTTCTAAGTCCTTTCTTATTTTACATCAATATCTTCATATAGATAACCTAATAACAAGTTATGCCTGCAATAAACCCTTCTCATTATCATCTCCCGAAATTTTGTTACTCGAACCATTTGTAATTTATAACATATAATAAATTTTTTTCCATTTTACACATAAAAGTAATTTAAGAGATGAAAACGAATTTCCATATTGCAATTCCTTTCTTTAATTAAATTTGAAATTCAAGTGTAACCTTTGATTCATACCATAGATAATAATATTTTATTATGCATCCATGAGGAGACCATGCCCTATGGTAGTTTATTATAAGCCAACCAAAGGTCTTACTTCTTCGTTGACATTTTTGCACTCATGCAAAAATGGTAACTCGAAACTTCGTTTGCATTGAAAGGGATTGATGTGATGGACCTAACTAAGGGGAAGACATACAATTTCTTAAATGTTTTAAGTTGCAGTAAGTGAATCAACAAAGAAAAAATGCAGTTATGTGTGTTGTTGCAGAATGCAACACCTCACATATGTTGCCATTCCATGTTCACCTTCATCAAAGTTACACAAAATCCCCGAAGAACTAAAGTACAACCTTGATAAAGGAAGGAACAACTACAAACTTGAGGAGTTGGACTCTAGAACAACAAACATAGTTGTTGTTTGCATGGCTAAAGGTACATTATAAGTTACATGTACATTAATTCTTGTTATTTATTTATGTTTGAATGAGATTAATTATGTTTTGAGTTTTTAGTTCATTCCACAATTATCATTTATAGTAATCAAATGCAAAAGGAAATAGACAACTCAATTACAAAATTTAATTTCATTTATTCATAAAGAGATACAATTTTAGTTTTCCCACACAAGTATGTCGGGATGTAACTTATGATTATTGAAGTAAAGATACATGTACACAAAGCTAAAAGAAAAGGAATATAGAAGAAACCCATCATTTCCTTTGGGTCTTCTCTTGGTCTTCATTGCTCCAGTTGCAGCTTCTTCATCTTCTTTTGCATCATCCAGTCCATCAATGTACCTAAAAAGAAAGGAGAAAAGGTTGTCAGTTATTGAGCTCAGGGTTTAATCTGTATGCATGTGCTAATAGTTTCATGCAAATAAATCATTTGAAGTCAATAGGCATAAGGTACATAAAATAGATACAAAATGAGAAAGTACTATCTTGTAGAAGCACATATGATTCTCAGAATCATGACAAAAAAGAAGAAAGAAAAGTTAGTATGGAATACAAGAGAGGTTGTAAGCCTTATTTTTCTAACAATTTTCTTTAAGATGGTCATGCAGTACAATAATGAAAAATCTCATTACAACTAACAAAGTGTTCCATATAAGTAACTAATTTTTGTTTTAGGTTAAAGAATCGGGATTATTCGGGTTAAGAAAACATCAAGATTCATAAAGGAAAGACTACAATTTCATATTCATAAACAGCTTGTATTGGAATTACCAAATTGATGAGACCGATACAAGAACAACTTGCTAGATTCTAGGTACAGTAAAGACAAATCATTTACAAAGTACAACCATATCAAAACATGTTGCAAAGTGCCAAACTTTTGTACAAGGAATGCATCACAATTCATGACAAGAAGGCACAATGTTCAAGATAAATGAAAAAGGGGATAGCTTCAAGAAGGAATCAAGTGCAAAACCGTAACATAAGTCCATAAATTTTTTGAACTTTTAAAAGTTCGCTTTCAGATTTGATGACTTCATAAATAGCTACATGTACAATGGAAGGAGTGGTCATAAGGGAAAGATCAAAAGAAAGCTACGTAAGTTCAAACCTCAAATAAAAATACACTCATATTCCATCATTTTTCGAAACTACAAGACTCTAATCGAAGGAAGGTTCAACTTGCATCAAAGAAAGTACATGATTCGAGTAGAGAAGTGTTTCGTAACACGAGAACAAGACTGATATAGATTTTATGTTTGTGTTAAAATTGTTTCGGGCATATAAAGTAGGATCATGATGTATCTCAAAACAAATAAAGATATTTCCAAGAGCATTACCAACTCGATCAAGAAGGTACAAGTAGAAATATTTTCAATCTCCTTAAATACATTTACAAGGTTCCTAGGAATATCAATATGCATCCACAAATGAATAGAAAAGGAAAAGGAATGCTATAGTTTTCCAAGTCATTCAAGAGAACAAATTTTAGATTTTACAAAGCTGATTTTCAAAGTTGGACTCAGTAAGTACAATAATGGTTGATAGAAAAATTACATGATGCAAGAGCTTATAAGTTTTATATGATACAATATAGTGGACAACAATTCATCAAAGTAGAGAACTCAATATGTTCACAATAATCGAAAATCAAAAGATTCAAATGCAGATTTACAAGTCCATTTTCAGAATGACCAACAAGAGGTTGTTAAAAAAATTAGATTATCTCAGAGAAGCATAGACACAAAGGTACAATTGTTCATCACTTTTGTAGAGTTCAAACTCTTAAATGTAGTGAATCATAACAACCAGAAAATTAAAGCCATAGTACATTAAGTTCCAAAGCAATACAACTAAGCAAAACAATTATATGAAAAGCTCATGTTATGGAAAAACAAAACCAGTTCAACACAAAGTGAACTAAAGTAGTAAGGTCCGAATCATTCACCAAAATTGCAAAGTACTTCAGAGACATACATGCTCAAGAGTAATCAAGAATAGTGAATGATATCAAGAGAATTCAACCAATAAGAACAACAAGGACCACATGGAAATAAGTATTGGTGAATATAGTTTTGGTAGAGTTATGCAAACTCCCGTGATATATTCAAAATGCACAAATTTTTCAAAGGTTGTAAATATGAGTATGAATACACAAGTTTTTGAATACCCACTTGGAGCAAATCAACAATTACAAATAGGGCTCATGAAAAGTTCCAAAAAAACCATAAAGTAGTTGAAGAATAAGAAACATATGTGAAATTTTCCAAGATTCAAATAAGGAGACACCTTATTCCAAGACTGGCGGTCGTTTGATTCATCAAAATTTGTAAAGAATTTAGAAATATAACTCAAACTTAGTGGCTTGAGTCAACCTTTTAGAAACCCTTAGAGGAATCAAATGTAGAATAAAACGACCACCATAAATGGCTTTGGAGCTCGTATTTATAGTTGATGTGTACATAACCAAGAAAATTCAAAGATTAGAGGATTCAATGCTAATAAAATAAGAAATGAAAAGGAAAGACATTTTACAGTTTCATACAACCGGCATTTACCTTTTTCCCATGACGACCACCTTGTAAAAGCTTCGCAGAGTAGAATATGGAAGCAAATAACAAAAGCCGAGCTCAAGGTTTCATCCCAATGGTGGCTACCTCATTAAAAGTCTATAGTTGAAATCCAAATAACGATACAAAATGACCTAGAGTGCAAAATTTGACACCCATATCTTCTCAAAAAAACCAACATAACTATTGAATCAAAACAATGGTTGTCATCCATTTTTAAGTAGAGTTTTTAGACTTACAAATGAGCCACGAGTTGAGCAAACTCAAAAAAATGCAAAAACACATGCTCATAGCCTCACATAGAGCTTCTAGATTTGATAATGGCGCTTAGAAGAAATTTTTGTAGAGCTTCGCTTAGCTCGAAAGAGCTCAAAGAATAACGAAAATGATTAGGGTTTGGCATTTTACCCGTCCAACTCGAGGACGAAGTTAATATAACTCACTCGAGTCAAAATAATACATGTGGAGGCGATCAACGGTGCATACTTGAAACCATAAGAGGGTTAATTTTGTTTTCCATTGACAATCAAATGGAGGGGTCAAGCATCGTGGGGAGGGGGACCTCTTTCCCACCTTAAATAATTATTTTTCTTTGACTATGGTATATGCTATGATTATTCAGAAAAGTCAATCATTATACAATGATATTGTTTAGGCCTAGGACTATAGTCTTCTCAAAAGCTTATGTGTCATGTAATCAAGGGGGTCAAACCATGATTGATATATGCCACATAATGATCAAGGGCCATTAACCTTAATAATTTTCTATGATTATCCAAAAGTGCCCCAATAATAATCAAACATGATTATTATTCGAACTAGCATATACATTGATCAATCAAAGGAGGTGTCACAAGAAGACAAAGTGTTTTATTATGCATGTGTTCATGCAAAAGGAAAAAGTTGAGCATGTGAACATGTGTCGACATCAATAGAGAGATGATTATTTTAATCATGCAGAATAGGATAAAGATGGCAAGTGCCACAAAAGACAAAATCACATGCACATGAAAAGGATTACTTGCTTATGAAGAAAGGTTAATAATAGCTTATGTATTCACCCACAAATAACCTTATTTCCTCCAAACTTGAACCGTACCATCCATGCAGAGTCAAATCAGTTTGACTTAGTATATTTTTGGAAATTAAGGCTATTTTTTCCTCTTGTAATAACATGTATAATTTTAGGCCTTATTTATTATTTATTCAAAGGAAAAGGCTAAAATTATCATGCATGACTACAGTCTATTTTTAGGGGATGGGGGTGAATAATTTTTGCTATATATTGTGTACATTGGCAAAGCACAAGGAGTAATTTTTATAGGAGAACTTTTGTACTAAGAGCTAAATCCATTGGCGATTTTCCCTTGAATGAGAACCAATTATTTCCTTTCCAATTATTTTCAGTGGTGTGTATTATTTTATTAACTCTTGTGAATGTTAATTCCATGAATTAATTATCTTACCTTGCTACAAAATTTTGTGTTTTTGCATAAGTCTTAGTGTGCATGTTAGATGCAATGTTGTTGTGATTTATCCCTCAACAATAAAGTGTTTTCCTTAGGATCAAGATGAAACCCATTGGATCATGCTTCATTAATTTGTTCTCAGTATATTGTGCATGTTTCTTAGTCAAAGCCCTCATCAATTTTGGTGTATCACCTCATTTAAATTTCAGTTTTATCCATCTTTCACCCTTAAACCCCACAGTTTTTAGTTTAGGATACATCAATAAGGAACTGGCCTTGTAATCCCAAAGATTCACCTCAACATAGGGATACCCACATCTATGAGGTGTTTCTATTATATCTGCAAAAGTGAGGGAAAAACAAGCTTAGAACACCTGTTATCCCTCAATCACAGGGTGCACTTTTGAGAGATAACACTTACTTACCCAATTAAGTACATAGACTAATAATCACAAAGTGAGAATTATCCAAAGACATTATAATAACACAACTCAGTTTTAACAATATTATCTTTATACTAGGTCTTTTCCCTTCACTTCCTATTTCAAGATAAAAATAGAAACATACAATTTATTACTTCTAAACCCATGAAGTTATGTTACTTTGACATAATGTGATGTGAGTTGATATTATAAAATACTCTATAAGAGTTTACATCCTTCACCTTTCACTCAATGTGTATAAGAAATGACCCTAGTGTAAGATCGCTTTTAAATGTGTCTAGTCTATATTGCACATTTTAATTTGTAACTGTTTCTTTCCTCATTAAAAAGTAGAGATCTTTCCATTTTACATATTCATCATTATTGGATAAAGAGGTCACATTATTCCAAATTTATGGAAAGTTAATTAGCATATCTAGTCCCAAACCTCAATATAAGAGTGGCAAGATAATAAAAAATCAAATCTATTATTATATACATGCCGATAATAACATAATTAAATGTGAACGTAGCAAGTATACTACTAATTTCTCACAATTACTACAATACACAAACTAAGAATAGACCTTCTCGATAAAGTATACTTATTACCAAAAAGGTATGATCCTTAATCACAGTTAAAACCTTATTCATTGAATTCTTTTCAAATATACAAACATAACAAAACAATGCCAAACTATTTTGAATGAATCCTAAGCAAGTTACAACAACATATACTTATCAAAAAGTAAAATCATGATGAAATAAATGCAATTCCTTTTTAAATTCATAAACATTACCCTTAATCTTCTTTCACTACATTAAGGAAAATTCTTCAAGTTAAATTAACAAACATCATTTCTTCCATCTTTCTAGCATGTGCTGTACAGATGATGCAGGTTAGTTAGTTCAAAAGAACTCGAATGATTATCCTTCCTATAAAATTGCATTAAATCTTATGTACAAAGCATCTAACGAGAGCTGGGGAGAGAGAAACAATACCCATGCCATGAGGTCTTGGCTAACTTTAATTTTGAGGAGGTTAGGTGAAGAAAAATGGAGGAAATCTTTCTAGGCTTTAATGCGGGATCTTCTCACCTCAACAACCAGATCGATTTGATCTGTTTCATTGCTTCCTCTTCCTTCAAGGCACCGAACCAAGGATTGATGTAGTAAAGATGGATTTGGGGAGATATTTCATCGTCTTCCTTCAGGCATTAACATGGTGGTTGAGCTTCAACCTTAATATGGTGGTTTTCCTCTTCTCTCTCTTTCTTCTTTCAGGTTGAATCTATAAATACAGGGGCAAGATTCATTGTAAAGGGTTGGACATTCTTTGTTTTGCAGGCTCCTTCTCCTCTTAAAGAAAGGGATTTGTGGGGTTCAGGCCTTCCATCAAAATTGCATTATGTTTCTACCTCTTGGCTACTTTGTAATGGATCAGTATCAATCTACAGAGCAATAAAACACGTCTGTGATCAATTTTAGATCCTTTCTTGTCTCTTTTTGCTTTCATCTGGTCTCCCATTATATATTTGGCTATCTGTGCTTGTTTATTGTATGCATTTTGTTGGTTTGTGTCTATTAGCAAAATAAGTGTTCATCATTCCTTTGGTGCATCACCTCGTAGTTTAGCTTTTTTTTATTTCTTATTCCTTTATCCCTGTCTCCTTGGTAAATTTTAGATTAGGTTATAGAGATAGATCCTCTATAAAGTTTCTACGTATGCACCTAAATAGAGGAATAAGGAACCAACCTTTAATCTGGAGAGATTTTCCATTTTGTAAGGTCCCACACCTTGGGGAAAGTTCAATGTTATGCAAATCACACCAAATGAGTCTGCCTTAGAAAAGTAGATTCTTTAGAACTCATTTGGGGGTGTTGTGATTTCACACTAATAGTTTTGGCACCCTGGTGGGACTAAGAAGTCTCCATCTTATTACAAAGAGGGATTGATGTACACTTGCTGTGATTCTAGATTTTAAGAAGCCTTAAAATTATACATCTGGCGACTCCAAAAGAAACAAATCTACTAGGTTTCAATAGCCCAAGCTTGGGAGATTCATGAGAAAAACCCGGTCTAGAGCAAGGAAAGAAGGTATATTTGAATACTTGCATCTATCCCTAGGAAGAGAAAGGAGAGGAAGAAGAGTTCAGAGGTCTCCATCTCCACCAAGAAGAACCTTGTCAACACCTCCACCTGCAAGGCCTTTCTTTCAGTCTACAAGGGTTCTTAGGCCAATCAGAATGGCACAACCAAATCCATATGTCAACTTCACCGGCAGTAGTCCACTCACCTTGAATGCACAAAACCTAGTTCCGATTGCAACATTAAAGAGCATCCCATATTTCACTAGGGAAAATCAAACTTCTCCTAGTGACCATGTCCAAGATATTGCAAATGTCTGTACAATCCACGAGATCCATGAGATGGACATTACAGTCAAGTTGCTCACCTCTTCATTCAAAGGGAAAGCTTCACAATGGTTTAGGAGTCTTGAAGCAGGCTCTATCCAGAACTGGAACCAGCTGCATGGCTCTTCACAATCAGTTTGGGGAAAAAGGTGATAACTTGTCTTTGTTGGAGCAACTAACAACAATCAAGAGAGCCCCAAACGAGTAGTTGATAGACTTCAACCTCATATTCCAATGGACCTGGGATAGGATTCCAATAACAATAAAGCCCACTAATGAAGGTGCCTTCTTATACTTTCTTAGGGCTTTAAATTATGATATTTCTCTGATGATTCAATCAATGGGGGCACTACATTACCTGCAGCCTATAGCCTCTCCATAGGGGCTGAGAACCATTTGATTCAAGCTGGAAAAATCACTCCTAGGCCATCCATGCCTCTATACCCTAGTTAGGAAGCCCATATACTAGCCAAACACCTACATTAGCTCCTATACCCACCCCCAGGAGTCAAAGCTCAATTGAAGCTTCCACTTCATCATCTAATACCTCTAAAGAGTTTTAGAAGTGGTGATGAAGCAACTTTAGAACTTTGGGAATGAGCTAGTGACCATCAAAAGATAACAAGCTCAGAGTTCCAGGCCATACCAGCCCTAGGCTCAATATCAAGCTAGACCCCAATATCAACAAAATAGGCCACCACCTCAAACTGTGAAAATTAGAGCCAAAACCAAGGACAACCCCAAGCTGCTAGACCTTTCAAGTCATGTATGATCCTAACATAGCTTCAACATCAAGAGCATTGGTCCCAAAGATAAACAATATGGCACATGAATATGATTGGTGCTTTCCATGTATCATCACCACATAACCAATCAACGTGTTTTAATGGTGCTCTAAATCAGGCCTTGATGGTGCAAACCAGTATGGTGCCACAAGAACCTAACCAAGAGGAAGATCAGCAACAAGGAGCTCAACAAGGTGGCCCCCCAAATGAGACTATGCTTGTCAATTGGCAGGCTGAAGACTTCTATGGGATGAATCAGTCCCCTCCTCAAGGTGTGGCTACCAACACACGGTCCAAAAGGAGAAATATTGGAGAAGGCCAACCACTAAACTCAGGTGACCCTCAACCTTCCATCACTCCACAAGGTCTAGTGCTCCAAGTACAACTCCCAACATGCTGAACCAATCTAGACCACCTTCCAAACCTAGTCAGGCACCAATTGTAGAGATATAACGAACAACATGTGTGCAAAATGAAATGTGAAATGTGTCTAGGAAGGGGTAGTAAAAGAAAGATAGCTCATTCAATATTATTGAGCAAATGAAAAGACAAGTGTGAACATTTCACTATGGGAGTCACCGGTCATTCTAGGTGGAATCTATGTAGGATTATTACAATGCGCATTAGAAATGGTCAAGTTCAAATCACCCCCTAACCAAAGAAGAGAGTGCTTGCAATGCAAAATGCAACCAGGAAAACCATGGAGAACAATAAGGTAAGAACTTGAGACCTCCTCCATTCTATGTGTCATTGATTATTTGGAGAAAAATTGGTGCATAATTGTGATTGATTGGACAAGTAGGGCTAGAGTTAAAATGCCCAAAAGATACTAATTTAATCGATTACATTAGCCAATATGAGGTCATCTCTAGAGGAGTAGTAAAATTCTATGGGAAACCTTCCACTTCATCATTTAATCATCAAATCAAGAGAAGTCTCAAGAAGTACACACTTGCCCTAATGTGACTTTTTTTAAAACTAACTCAATCATAGAGATAACACATTTTGCTCCATTTATCCGGATTTCAGTCTGCCAAAATCAAGTTGGCTAGGCTTGCTTCTACCGAGGAGTCAAGCAACATATGCTCACACAAGATATGAATCGGTGAAAGGATAGCCAAGCTAATCAGACATTTCAGAATGATTATTTTATCATGATTAAAACTGAAAAGATCAAGAGCCATGCAACACTCATTCTCTGCCGCAATTTGATACTTATGCTAATTTTGAGGCAAGAATACCTTTGTTCAAAGTGTTTCCATCTCATTCCACCCTTGTTCACCTAAGATGTGGCATTTTGACTTTAATGAAAAATCTATTTGATCCATTATGGCAAGCAAACAATTTGAGTAGCTTCATTTAGAGTCCATACTTAGAATGCAAATTTTAGACCTTCACCAATCAAGCATTAAAGAGCTCCCATATTTCAAGGGAAAAAATCTAAATGAGGTACCGGACAATTCCAAATTTTCAAAGTTCTATATAAAGATCCATGATCCTTTTGAAGATGGCTACCAACATATCAATCCTTTCATTCAAAGGAAAGCTATTTTCGAAGAAATCTCAAATAGAATCTCTGATCCCTCATCCTGAAATCGCTCCATATCAAGGTGGAATTTCATGAGTTATCTTCACATTTAAATTGATTTTTTTTGTTGTTGGAGCTTAATTTAAACTAACAAATCATCAAGAGAGCCCCTTTTCTTCAAAAAGCAATCAATGACCTTTCAACCTCGATTCTTCAACATGCTTACTGGGATAGGATTCCAAATTTTCATCCATTTTGGAATTTGCTTGCCTTATATACTTTCTTAGGGATTTAAATTCTAATATTTTTCCCTTCCTTTCATTTGTCAATGGGGGCACTACATTACCTTTCATGCCTATAAAATTTCTCCATAGGGGATAAGAACCATTTGATTCAAGCTGGGCCTAAAAATCACTCCTAGTCCCATCCATGCCTCTATGATCCCTAGAGTTAGAAGCCCATATACTAGCCAAGCTTACATTAGCTCTTATACCCACCCCGAGGAGTCAAAGCTCAATGAAGCTTCCACTTCATCATCTAATACCTCTAAAGATTCAGAAGTGATGAAGTAACTTCAAACTTTGGGAATGAGCTAGTGACCATCAAAAGACAAATGGAAGCTCATAGTTCCAGCCATACTAGCCCTAGGCTCAATATCAAGTTAGACCCCAAGATCAACAAATAGGCCACCACCTCGGACCGTGAATCGTAAAGCTTCAAAACCAAGGACAACCCCAAGCTTAGACCTTTCAGTCGTATGATCCTAACACAACTTCAACATCAAGAGCATTGGTCCCAAAACGTAACAATATGGCACAAATATGATTGGTGTTTCCATGCGATCAACCACATAACCAATCAACGTGCTTTAATGGTGCTCTAAATCGAGGCCTCCTTGATGTGCAAACTAGTATGGTGCCACAAGAACCTAGCTAAGAGAAGAGGTCAAGCAAGCAAGGAGCTCAAAAAGGTGGCCCCCAAATGAGACTATGCTTGTCAAATTGGCATGTCAAGACTTCTATGGGATGAATCAAGAATCCCTTCTCAAGTGTTGGCTACCAACACACAAAAAAGGAGAAATATTAGAGAGGTCCAACCACTGAACTCAGGTGACCCTCAACCTTCCATCACTCCACAAGGTCCTAGTGCTCCAAGTGTAACTCCAACATACAAAACCAATCCAAGCCACCTTCCAAACCCAGTGAGAGCACCGGTTGTAATAACCCATGTGCAAAAGAAAAAATGTGTGTTTGGAAGGGGCAGAAAAAAACATAGCTCATTCAATATTATTGAGAAAATGAAAAGGAAAGTGTGAAAATTTCACTATGGGAGTCACCGCCATTCTAGGATAGAGGGATCTATTGCATGATCATCCATGCAGAATTGGTCAAGTTCAAATCACCCCCTAACCAAGCAAGAGAGAGTGCTTGCAATGCAGCTTCAACTAGGAGAAACCATGGAGAACAACAAGGTAAGAACTTGAGACCTCCTCCCTTCTATGTCTCATTGATTATTGGAGACAAATTGGTGCACAATTGTATGATTGATTCTGGGGCTAGTAGTTCTGTGATGCCCAAACAAATAGCTGATCAGGTTGGGTCTCCAATATGAGGTCATCTCTAGAGGAGTAGTACAATTAGATGGGACAACAATAGTGACTACTATGGGAATCATCAAGGATCTGAGTCTCACTCTACATGCTTTCCCTAATGTGACTATTTTGTGCAAACATGTCAATCATAGACTTGCCACCACATTTTGCTTTGTGTTTGTCCAGGGACTTCACCGCAAAATTGGAGGCTACTTGTCTGCTGATTGGTCACATATGCTCTTTAGGACAAGGTATGGGGTGAAGGCCACAATCAGATCTGAACCTATTGCTGATTATCATATTGAATCCTATGTGCCTAGCCCAATCAACGCCAACTACTCAACTTTTGATCAAGAAGACCTCCTAAGCACTTCTGAAGCAAATACCAAGGTGGGATGTATCCCAGACTTGACTCTTGATGATGGGCCAACAAAATTCATGCTTTTGACCCCTATAAGGAGATGGAAGAATCTGAGCTAGGTGTCTACTACCTACATGAAGAGAATCATCCTCTTTCTTGACCTAATTAAGCCATAAATACAAGGATGACAATGAGGTATGGCAATTGTTCTTTGATGGCTCAAGGAGTAGACAAGGAGCTGGAGGAGGAGCCATGATTGTGTCCCCCAGGTATGAGATATTATTCAGCCTTCAGATTCTAGTTTTCTTGCTCAAATAACACTATTGAATATGAGGCTTTAGTCCAAGGTCTTCATTGGGCAAGGAAGCTAGGAATCAAGAACTTGTAAGTATTCGGTGATAGTGAACTAGTTGCCAATCAAGTCAGAGGACTTAATGCTGTCAAAAATGACCTACTCAAGAACTACAAGAGTAGGGTATGGGATCTCATGGAGGATTTTGAGGCCTTCAGTATTGTGTCCATACCTAGGAAGGAGAATGAAGCTGTTGATAGACTTGCAATAATGTGGAGCAACATTTGATGTGGTTGAAAACATCAAAAGAGATAGAGAACAACCACATATCCATGTGGTTGTGAGGCCAATAGTGCCAGATAATAATACATGCTGGTAGGTGTTTGAGAATGATCAACAGATCATTAACTTTCTACAAGAAGAAGCTGAATTCTCAGCTATAAACCAGAGTAGACTAGAGCAAGCAATATGGGAATCGATAATAGTACAACTGCATACAAACAAGCTTCCCAAAGGCTTAGTGACACTGGAATCTATTTTCAATCCTAATGATCAGTTTAGAAAGAGAAGGCTAACATGTAGATCAAAGGAGAAGATTCAGAGTCAATCCCAGTTGGAGAAGACAAAACACTTCAAATTGGAAAGGTGGCCACCAAAGCAAGAAAGGTATGAATTCATACAACTTTTCCAAGAATTTCCTGATGTGTTTTCTTGGAGTTATGAAGACCTAAGAGGGTTCAATCCAAAACTAGCACAACACACAATCAACTAGATCTAATTGCTCAGCCCATCAGAAGAAGTAGAGACCAAGTCAACCCACATATTGAGCCTCTGATGAAGAAGGAGTTGAACAAGCTGATAGAGGCAAGCATCATATTTCCAATCAAACACTCAAGTTGGGTTACAAATCTGGTCCCAGTCAGGAAGAAAAATGGAGAAATCAGGTTGTGTTGACTTCAGGATTTGAACAGAGCCTCCCTCAAAGATCACTACCCACTCCCTTCAATGGAGTAGATCTTGCAAGTAGTGTCTGGGTTCGAAAGGTTCTCCCTCCTAGATGGCTACTCAGGGTACAACTAGATCATGGTGAAAGAAGATGATCAATTCAAAATAGCTTTCACCACCAAATGGGGCACCTATGCCTACAAAAAAATGCCATTTGGATTATCCAATGCCGGAGCCACTTTTCAAAGGGAAATGGATATGGAATTCAAGGGGCTGATCAACAAAATAGTGTTGATCTATCTAGATGACATTACAGTGTTTTCCAAAATGTAGTAGATCACCTTTTCCACCTAAGGTAAGTGTTCCAAAGATGCAGGAGTTTTGGGGTGTCATTAAACCCCAAAAATGCATATTCTTGGCCCATGAAGGTAAGCTTCTAGGCCATATTGTATCAAAGGAAGGATTGAAATTGACCTAGAGAGAGTTCAAGCAAATAAGAGCATTTCCATTGCCAAGTCACAAGAAGGCTCTTCAAAGCTTCTTGGGAAAAATCAATTTTGTCCGTAGGTTTGTTCCAAACTTTTCTGCCCTTGTTAAGCCAATAACGTTGATGTTAAAGAAGAATATTAACATTCAGTGGAAAATGAAGGAAAAGAAAGTTTTGAGGCTATCAAAGAAGCCATATCACAAGCCCCAACTCTTGTGAACCCATATTTTCCAAAGACTTCATATTGTATGCCTTTGGTGGCAATGACACACAATTTCGCAATCTTGGTGCAACAAAACAAAGAAAGTACAGAACAACCAATTGCTTTCTTCAATCAGAGTCTGAAGATTATGAGGTGAGGTACTCCTTCATTGAGAAGCAGGTCCTGGCGGTAATCAGAGGATTGAAGAAGTTTAAGCATTTGGTTTCAAACAACAAAATCCAACTATTGGTCTCCCATGCGAGTTAAAGAATTCCTTCTCAGCAAGGACCTAATGAAAAGCATGCAGGATGGATCACCCGTCATGGAATATGACATTGAGATCAAGGTCACCAAGCTGGTCCATGGGAAGGGGTTGTGTGAACAACTAGCCTCAGGTCAACAAGATGAAATAGATAGTGAAAAGGAGGTTGTTCTTGTTCTACAAGATGATCAAGAAGAAGGGAGAGATGATGTACCTGCTCCTTGTTGGACCCAAGACATGGTGCACTTCCTTCAATAGGCATGTGTCCTCATGGGATGAGTAAAGAAAAAGAAGGCATTTCAGGCTTACAAGCCATCCCATATGTTCTTATTGATGGTGTCTTGTTCAAAAGAGACATCAATGGCATTCTGCTGAGATGCATTGAGACAGATCAGGTGGAGAGAGTGCTACAAGAATTCCATGTTGAAGCAGCTGGAGGCCATTTTTCTCCAAGAGTGACAACACTCAAAATCATGAAAGTAGGATATTATTGGCCCAGAGTGTTTAGTGACTGCTACACATGGATCAAAAGGTGCAAGAATTGTGCATTCTTCAAAGGCAAGGAAAGGCTAAGCAACACTTCCATTGCACCCAATCTCAGTCGACCAACCTTTCATGCAATGGGGATTGGACTTCATTGAGTCATCAATCCAAACTCAAGCCAAGGTCACAAATGGATCCTGATGAAAAATTATTTTACCAAATGGACCGAGGCAATGGCACTCAAGGAAGCAAATGAGTCTAGTATCCTAGATTTCTATGAAGGGATAGTGACCAGATTTGGAGTGCCAACCACCATCATATCAAACAATGCATTAGCATTCATAGGTTCCAAAATCACAGGATGGGCTGTTAAGAATGGGACTTATTTGAGTACTTCATCAAACTATTACCCTCAAGGTAATGGCCAGGCTGAGTCCACAAACAAAAACCTACTAAAGATCATCAGAAGAACTCTTGATGAGAATCAGAGGACCTGCACACAAAGCTCAAAATGGCCTTATGGGCTGATAGAATAACACCCAAGAGATCTACAGAAGCTCTCCATTCAAGCTCATTTCTATGGGAAAGAGGCAAGTGTTGCCTATATCACTTGAGTTTCCAGCATTGGAGCTCGTGAAGCAACTAGAGATGTCTGAATTTGGACCAATGGAGGCTAGGTATGTGGAGCTGATAGAATTAGAAGAAACCAGAGAGCATGCTCTCCAAGCAATAGAGAAGAATCAGGTTTAATCAAGAAATGCTTTGACAAGAAGACAAAAGCAAGGACCTTCCAGAAGGAGACCTGTTTTGAAATGGGATGCAGATCGAGCAAAACCAGAAGGCATTCCAAATTTGACACCATCTGGAGTGGCCCCTATATGATCACAAGATGCAAAAGTAGCAATGCTTTCCAATTGTCTACATTGGAGGGTGAAGAGTTGCATAGATTCCAATAAATGGGATCTATCTTAAGCACTACTACTAAAAGGGGAGTTCTCACCCTGTACATATTAGTTTAGTTTTCTCTTTCCTCTAAGTGCTTATGCACATTGTCTTGTTGTAGTGTAGATTGATTTTCTCCTAAGTGCTTTGCATGCTCTGCATGTTCCATTTGGAGCATGTATGATTTCAAATTTTGTATATAGTGTGGTGTTGTTTTGTGGCTCTTATGTAGTCCATTCGAGAAAGATAGATGAAACCCTGGGTTAAAACAATTTTCTACTCTCAGAAACCTTCATTTCAAGATTTCTTATGAAAATTGAGAGTGCAAGCAGTCGGGCTCATGAATCAGAGGCAAAATCAATACCAGACCATCTTTCTCAACTCCATGCCCAATGGATACGACAAGGTAATTGGTCTTTTCATCTAAGCAGTAATACCCCTGTGAGTCACCAAATTGTTATCCATATTTCACCCCCATGCCAAATATTGGATCGACCACGATCCCACATAAGAGGAAACATAGAGTCAAAAGGTGGACAGAAAAGGGCTTCAAAATTGGCTAAGTATAAAGGTGTACGGAAATCAAGTGTCGTGTATATAGCCGATTTAAGGGGTGAATAGAGAAAAGGTTTCTAAGTGTCCCAAGAAAAAGTGAACCCCAAAAACGTTTTCCCCTTGTTATCAAAAGGGGTAAAAGTTGCCATGTCTCACCCAAGGAAAAATTCAGCATTCTACCCTAGTCAAAGCCAAGCAGGGAATCGGAGGAAAGGGAAAAAGATAAATTACCCATAGGCCCAATTTTTGTTCCAATCGGCCACGTGTCCCAAAGTCAAAAGGGGACCCATTTTTCAAGATACAAAATTCCCTCCCGTACGGGGCATATACAAACTTTCATATCTTTCGACTCTCATGCTCAAATATATTGCAAATATGATGCCATTGGAAAGATCTCGGCCTCACCCATGCCATGGAGGTCTGAAAATTTAATTTTGAGGAGGTTAGGTGAAGAAAATGGAGGAAACATCTTTGGGATTTTAATGCAGGATCTTCTTACCTCAACAACTAGATCAGATTTGATCTGTTTCACCATTTCCTCTTCCTTCAAGGTGTCAAACCAAGGATTGATGTAGTAAAGATGGATTTGGGGAGAGATTTCATCAAAGGCATTAATAAATGGTGGTTGAGCTTCAACCTACTTTTCCCACTTCTCTCTCTTTTCTTCTTTTAGGTTGAATCTATAAATACGGGGGATTCATTGTAAAGGGTTGGACATTCTTTGTTTTGTAGGCTCCCTTCTCCTCTTAGCAAAGGGATTTGTGGGGTTCAAGCCTTCCATCAAAAATTGCATTACGTTTCTACCTCTTGGCTACTTTGTAATGGATCAGTATCAATCTATAGAGCAATAAAACACGTCTGTGATCAATTTTAGATCCTTTCTTGTCTCTTTTTTTTCATCTGGTCTCCCATTATATATCTGGCTATCTATGTGCTTTTATTGTATGCATTTTATTGGTTTGTGTCTATTAGCAAAATAAGTGTTCATCATTCCTTTGGTGCATCACCTCGTAGTTTAGCTTTGTTTTAATTTCTGTATTCCTTCTATCCTTGTCTCCTTGGTAAAGTTTTAGATTAGGATTAAGAATGTATCCTCTCGCAAGTTTCTATGTATGCACCTAAATAGAGGAATAAGGAACCAACCTTCAATCTAGAGAGCTTTCCCATTTTACAAGGTCCCACACCTTGGGGAAAGTTCAATGTTATGCAATCTTTACCGAGGCATAACGTATGTGTTATAACGCGTATACATTACATAATGCATATACATTACATAACGCGTATGCATTATGCCTACTATAAAGAAAAAAAAAGAGGCCCGAGCCTCTATCATTTTATCTCCCTCAAACACAAGTTTCAGAGCTTAACCGTGCCCTCGCATTTTTTCATTCAACTGGATCTCAAGCTCAAAGGATCATTTCTGGATCACCAGGAAGATCTGAATCGATAATGGCACCACAGAGAAGAGGTAAGCACAATTCTTTTCTCAAAATTGCATTGAAATATGATAATTATAGATTAAAATTTGAATTGAATACATATTTTTTATTGTTATAGTTAGAGGTCGAGGGAATCAACCACAACCAAACCCTGTTATTCCTGTCATCCCTCCCGACACTCCCACAATTTCTCAACATCCCTCGGGTAGTCAAGAAGATTTAGCAGCCCACATAGTTGAAAACAAAATTGAAATTGAGGATTTAATCAAAACAATGAGGGATTCACAATCTACAAACCCCCACCGTGCCTCTCTTGCAAACACATTAGAGGCATTACTTGTTCAAGTTGACGCATGAAAACGGGGAAAATTGATCATTGACAACTTACAGAGAGGGTTATAGGGTTTATTATTCCAACAAATTGTCATATGTGGATGTAAAGAAAAAGAAATTTCAAAAGACCTCATATGCGCCTTATTCACGGACCCCCACACTAATTTTCCTGTTCCGTTGTCATGTAAATGGTTTCCCATCCATTGGTGCAATAATAATTTGATTAAAAATAATTTTTGGGACCGATGGTGGATGGTGTTTGATTTTCCACCTTGTAATAACAACGAGGTGCCACTATACTTTCTAGGAAACTCTATTGTGAGTTTATCCTCAACGAGATCCCAAATTATTTTGATTTCTGAGATTTCCAGGGCCGAGGAAAAGGATCTGCATAGATCGACTAGGTGCACAACGTGCACCTATTCAATAGCAGGGTAGATTCCCACACAGAAGCCCCCTCACCCTAAGATTGTCCCTCAAGAAGTGAAGGAGACAATAGAGATTGATACACTCCACTGCTTCAGGGGCTATCTACAACCCTTGTTTGACATACGAGGGAGATTTCTGAGCCAGATGCTCATGGAGGTACACAGAGTATTCCCTCAGGGAGTACTAGCATGAGGCCACATCTTTTCTCGTCATGTGGTAGCATATGTTTGGGGCCCGAGGAGGATGATACTTTCATGCGTACTAATTTTGGTGCACCTAGTGCTAGGGGTGCACACGATAATGTCACTATGTCAGATGTCCTTTTGAGTGAGACATTTGGATTACATTCATCGCATCACCTTCACAGGTAAATTTGTTATGTTTTGTTATGTGTGTTACAAAAATTTTGGAGTACTTGATTTACTTATATATGTTAAATTTTTGAAATAATTGTATTTGTACATGTATATGCATTGATATTACAACGCACGGAGGCGCATCTTCATCCCGACCACATAGGCGGTGAGCACCATGCATACACATACATTCACAAAGGTAATTTAGAATGTTAATTATGTAAAATTTTCATACATACACACATGTATGTACATGTGTGTGTGTGTGTGTGTGTGTGTGTGTGTGTGTGTGTGTATATATATATAGTTTTGAAGTCAAATATATGTATGTTCTTGTATGTCCATCTAACTCACGTGATATACATGTTTGATAAAGATGTTGACTTCACTAGACACCCCACCATCTCTCGTGACAAGTAGATAAAGGTGTTTCCGCTGCGATTTCATCTACGTGCAAAACAACTCACTGAGGTATTCAAACAACACGTAAATTTTGTTAAATTTCTCGTAATTCATATTATGTTAAATTACATGTTAGTAATGTCTTTCATTGTAGAATTATTAAATTATGTTAATAATGTCCTTCATTGTGTATATGCAGGAGTTACCTGATAGGTAGCAACCCTATTCATTTGATTCACAAGTGTGGGGGGTAAAAACAATAGTTCTATATTGATAAAATTAGTTAAAATATTGTCATTATGTACATACATGTACTTAGTTCTATTTTCGCTAATTCTGATGTTAGATTTTCTGATCTTATGTGTATGTAGGGAACTTCAACCCCCTCCATTTTGACTTCGAGGGCACGACTCCTCCATCTCGTCATCTTCGTACCCCCGTTCGTACTCAGAGAGCTCCCGATGACTCATCTGAGCGTGAGATGCAAATTCGGCATGATCGACAACTTGCAGTAAGTTTGTGTATTTATGTAAATACTTTCATTCTAGCATGGTCTTAAATACATGTTGAAAACATATATAAATTAAGTTTTGACAAAAAAACATTGTTTGCATTTACAGCTCATCTACAGTGAGTATTCAATGGAAGAGGACTCAAAGCATGGGCTCGATGATCCAAAGTCATCTCATAGATCTCCATCTTCATCTAAGGGAGGGCCTTCTTCGAGCAAGGCCAAGAGAGGGATAGATTTTGATGAGTAGGAAATATATATGTCTTACATGACATTGTTTTTGTATGCCTATGTGCATGGCATTAGTATGTACGCCTATATGGCATTTGAACTTGATGGTATATGACCTATTTGGGAATTTTTGTATTTATTATGCACATTAAAATACTATTTGGAACTTGATAATTTTGTATGAGACCTTACATTTCTGAGATTATTTTCACATGAAACTAATATGATGTGCACTTGACAATATTTAAGACATTATGGATTATTTTTTCATTTATTGGTGATGTACATGTACTAGCATTTTCAATGTATAATATGCATCAAACTTTGAAATCAATATTTATATAATGTATGTATATAAAGAGTTACCTAATCTGAGTAATTATTCATTCAATTTATCAATGTGTATATGTGTATTTACCTTACTTGCGCTTCTTCTTGCTCATGGTCTCTTTGTACTTGGTTCCTATCTTATCATGCACTTACTACATTCTTCTATGCTTCTTAGTCTTCTCCCCTGTTAAAACACCCGAGAGTCATCACAATTTGATGCCTTTCATCTGTTGATATTTTGAGAATGTCTCTCCATATACATTACTCCAATGCTTGAGAATGTCTCCAGATGCAATGACATTCTGATTCGGACACTCAATGATTCTTGATTGTCTAATCTTGTCCAATTCATGTTATTACCTTTAAATCTGTAGGCATTTCAAGTTATTTGGAAATCACATCACACCCTTCACTAGGCTTGATGACTACCCCTATCCTTTTGAAGGCACTTTTGAAAGCATCCATGGGTTTATCATAGCATAAATTATCAATGAATGGAAGGTCACTAAGTCGTAGGCCAACTGACTCCCATCCAAAAATAAACAAGAAAGATTTACTAGGTGATTGATAACTCCCGTGTGTTCTTAGACATACCCCTATCAAATTCATTCTTAAGCCAATCTAGTCATTCAGGGCTCTTAAGGACTACGCCAAACGAGGTAGCCCGAAAGCATGGGTAGCATAGGGAACCAAAAAAATCCTCCACTAGCATTCACTAGCCACCCCAACGATGTGTTGGTGCATAGTTGGTTCGGTCCTTACGAGCTTCCATTTGCAAAACTACAACGTCTCTGGGAGCCCTACACTTGACTCGATCAGTATATTTTCACGCATTGCAAAACAATAGGACAACGAGAGAACCGAATGGAGATGGAGAAAACTAGGAGAGGATTTTGTAGAGGGCTTTAACATGGAGGTTTTGGATCTAACGAGACATCTCTAGGTGCCACGAGTCCGAGAAATCACATGTCGAAGATATAACATGTTTTGGTCTCAGGGCTCTTAAGAGACTACACCCAAACGAGGTAGCCCGAAAGCACGGGAGCATAGGGAACCAAAAAAATCCTCCACTAGCATTCACCTAGCCACCCTGATGTGTGGCGTAGTTGGTTTGGTCCCACAAGCTATCATTTGCAAAATACAACATCTAGCAGCCTTACACTGACTCAGACTACACTATTTTCACGTTTTTAAAACAATAGACAACGAGAGAACCAAATGGAGATGGATAAAACCATGATAGGATTTCATAGAGGGCCCTAACATGGAGGTCTCGGATCTAATGAGACATGTCTCTAGGTGCCACGGAGTCTCGAGAAATCACCCATCAAAGATATAACGTGTTTTGGCCTCAGGCTCTTAAGGGACTACGCTCGATGAGGTAGCCCAAAAGCATGGGTAGCATAGGGAACCAAAAAAAATCCTCCACTAGCATTCACTTGGCCACCCCAACATGTTGGCGTAGTTGGTTTGGTCCCACGAGCTTCTATTTGCAAACTATAGCTTTGGGAGCCCTACACACTGACTAACTTGCACATTATTTCACGTAAAAATATAGACAAATGAGAGAACCAAATGGAGATGGATAAAACCATGAGAGGATTTTGTAGAGGGCCCCACATGGAGGTCTTGATCTAATGAGACGTCTCTAGGTGCCACGAAGTCCGAGAAATCACCCGTCGAAGATATAACGTGTTTTGGCCTCAGGGCTCTTAAGGGACTACGCCCGATGAGGTAGCCCAAAAGCACGGGAGTATAGGGAACCAAAAAAATCCTCCACTAGCATTCACCAGGCCATATCTAGATGTGTTTGGCATAACGTTTTGGTCCCACAAGCTACCGTTTGCAAAATACAAGTCTGCATGAACCCTACACCGACTCGCTATTGTACACTATTTCATGCGTTTTGCAAACAATAGGACATCAAGAGAACCGAATGGAGATGGATAAAACCACGATAGTATTTCATGAGAGGGCCCCTGACATGGAGGTCTTGATCTAACGAGATGTCTCTAGGTGCCACTCCCAGAGTCCGAGAAATCACCCATCGAAGATATAAGTGTGTTTTGGCCTCGTGGCTCTTAAGGGACTACGCCCGATGAGGTAGCCCAAAAGCATGGGTAATGTAGGGAACCAAAAAAAAGCCTCCACTAGCATTCACCAAGCCATTCAAACATGTTTTCCTAGATGGTTTGGTCCCACAAGAAGCTTTTGTTTGCAAACCACAACAGATCTTGACCTACTACTCTATGACTACAAGATTTTCATGTAGCTTTATGCTGCAAAAATAATAGACAACGAGAGAACCAAATGGAGGATGGAGAAAACTACGAGAGGCTTTCGTAGAGGGCCCCAACATGGAGGTTTTTCAGATCTAACGATGAGACATCTCTACGTGCCACGGAGTCCGAGAAATCACTTGTCGAAGATATAGTGTGTTTTGGCCTCAGGGCTCTTAAGGGACTACGCCTCGATGAGGTACCCCAAAGCATGAAGGGAGGGTAGGGAACCAAAAAATCCTCCACTAGTGTTCACTGCCACCCCGATGTGTTGGCATAGTTGGTTTCGGTCCCATGAGCTTCGCTTGCAAATATAGCATCTATGACAACCTACACTGACTGCATCAATTAGATTTCATGTTTTAAACAATATGACAACTAGAGAATCGAATGGAGATGAGAAAACCAAATATGATTTCATATAGGGCCTCGACATGGAGGTCTCATAGGATCTATGAGACATCTCTAGGTGCCATAGAGTCCGAGAAATCACTCGTCAAGATATAACGTGTTTTGGCCTCAGGGCTCTTAAGGGACTACCCCCGGCGAGGTACCCCAAAGCATGGGGAGCATAGGGAACAAAAAAAATCCTCTACTAGTTTCACACTGGCCAACTTGACATGTTCATGGTAGTTGGTTTGGTCCCACGAGCTCCATGTAAACTATAGCGTAGAAGTCGTACATGAACATCTCCTGTTTGACTTAGACTCGGAATATTTCACGTGTTTTCAAATAAAACATAGGACGATGAAGAGAACCAAATGGAGATGGAGAAACCCGAGAGGATTTTATAGAGGGCTCCAACATGGAGGTTTTGATATGACCTAAGACGCTCTCACGCCAAAGCACATCGGTCAGTGGCTCTAAGAAATCACATGGAGATATAACATGTTTTGGTTCTCTATGGCTCTTAAGAAACTACGCTACCTCAACAAGGGTAGTCCCTTAAAGCCCCGAGGCCACCAATAGGGAACCAAATCTTTGAAAATTCCACTAGTGGCACCTAAGATATCCCAATGTGATTGATACTCTCCAGTTGGTTTTGGTCCCATGAGCTAAAATCATTTGCAAAACTATAATGTCAGTTTTCTACATCTCCTTCTTACGGATTTCACGTTGCTGTAAGGTTGTTCCATGACAATGCGAATAACCGAATAATATAAAACCGTGGTTTTCATATAATATAGGTGGTGAAATGAGATCTTTAATAAGATATTTTTCCAATATAGGTGGTGAAATGAGAATTTTTTTGTTGTTGTTCCTTTCTAATATTTAATTTCTCTTAGCTTCACTTGGCTTCAGAATAATAAATTTCTCTATGCCGGATGATGCCAACCACGTGAAGGTGGAAGCTTTTTTGGCACCACTAACCTACATAAACATGTTAGTAAGCAATTAAATAGAATTTTAAATCATACAAAATTTAAACAAAATCATTTAAGTAAATATTCAAATTAAATTCATGAAGAACATACCTTTACAAAATTCAATCCAATGAACCGCAAGGATCAACTCTATTCTGACAATGAAGAATTGCTTCATGATATGATTCACGAAACCTTCCAGATTCTTGTTTGTTATGATGGCCGACCTCGATATTTGATCAATTTAATATTTGTTACAAGGACCAAATGTGAATAGTGAAGTATCTTCGATGTACTTCATAGTCTTCAAACAACCAAATGTTTGATTTTTTGATAGGATATCATTGAAGCCAAGTTCCAGTGACTGACTACCACTTACCCAATGGGATACTCAAGGTCTTCACCATCAATGACTTGTGAAGTCAATTTTTTTCCCCTCTACACAACGAGACAAGAAGTAGTTTGTTTCCTCTTCATTAAATTTTTTCACAATAACTGCAAAAATGTGCCCTATGTATCACAAAGTAAAATTGTTCAATCAATTTAAAAATACATTAAGAGTTGACCATTTAATAATTTATAAATCTAAAACATGGCATGTACATATATGTATGTACCTTGTTGCACTAAATCAGAGACTTGGTCAAAGTCATGTGATGTTGTCATTTGATCTGAAGACCCTACAAGTTGTAATGCTTGTGGAACTTGATGTGTGTCGAGTGGAATTAGAGGTCTACAAGTCCATTCATCCACCCACTATTGTGACTCACATTCATTCCATGCAAAATCAATGCATGATATACAAAAACATGTCATGCACCTAGTATAAATAGTCCAAGCATTTGCATCTGAACTACAGAATGAGTGCATATCACTTGATCCTACAATTATCATACAATCTTCAAATTTTCTAGATGTTGTTCCTCTATCAACCAAAAATATCTATGAACCATTGATCTCTCTTGAGATTCATGGCCCATATTCTTGACACACCAATCAACAATGTTTTTACATCTGTAAATTTAGCACCATCCTTGAACTTTAACTCTTCTCTTGCAAGTGCTCTTTTCACACATGCTCCTACACCATCATGCTCTCCTTTTCCATGCCCTACCTCAGTAAAAATCCAGATATGTTGTACATTTTTTTCTTTGTGCATCTTGCTTAGCCAATAAAACATCCATGCATTCTTGAATTGTGATGTGCAGTTGTCCGACCAAATGTAATGTTGATCAAAACTAATGTTCCTCTCATTCAAGTTCGCATAAAACACCTGGAAACACCCTTGTACATATTATGTAGAATGTGTCCGATCATCACTGATGTAGAAATGATACTCTCTTAATATTTTTATCTTGCTCAATGCTTTCTAGAGAGTGCATGAATGTTATATGCACGAAAATAACAACTTGCACTTGAGTTATAATATTGAGATGAACCTCCATTTGTGGTTGCAATGTGTAATTCTCTATGAATTCAACTACTAAAACAATAGTACCAAGTGGGAATGTGTCCTTTCTTAACTTGAATTGTTCATCCAACCATCGAGCTCTATGTGTGTGCCTTGCATACTCATAAAAAATTTCTCTCTGAATTTGACCATATATTCTTATACAGTAATTGTTTTCTAACAAGCTCACACCTCTTAGATTCTTTTCCATCTTTTAATTGATATGCCACCGATTTATATTTGGTGAAATCAACCAATTCTTTTCCTATTGAATATGTACTCTCCTCATGGATACAACTTTTCAGATTTGGCAAGCCACCACATACATTGCACATTCCATCCAAACATGCTTTGTTATATAAAAAAAAATTGTCTTGTTGATTTTTCACAAAATATTGTCGGAATAAATTCCCTTGAATATTTTTGTGGGACATTTAATCCACACTCTTGTAACATGATGTCAGTATGCAAAACACGACGTATTTGACAAAAAATGTCATAATGCATTGAAAATTCAACATGATGCCTGCAACAAGTGGTACGTGAGTGATTGATTTTCACATAAAAGGGTTTGCTCATTTCAAAGAATCTTTGGCTAATGTTAATTTGTGGATTTTCATTCTTAAACTTAGAGAACAATTTTGTTTGATTCATATCTAAGAAATGTTTTGCACATGATTCACGATTATGAGAACCTATTCTTCTTTTTACTTGTATCTCTTCTATTCAGTGACACCCTTGTGTTCTCATTCCAAAATTTTACAATTAATTATTTTATAATATCGATGTATTCTTGTCTTTCCATGGAAGTATTCTAGATAATCCCAATAGTCAATGTTATTGATTGACTCAAGACATTTATGTTTCTCTATTGCTTTCATTAGTGTTTTTAGGTTTTAACTTCAAAGCACTTTGCTTGTTTTTCTAATCAAGCGTTTATTAATGGTTTATCACTTACTATAAAATTAGTAAGTGCACATCGTGAAACATTACTATCTTTGGTGCGTATTTTTCCACCTACGCTTGGTATACTTTATGTATATTTTCAAAAATGACGTATTTTGATCAACAACATTAGATGTTCTTAACCCCGTGGTCTTCATTATAGGTCTCATTTTAATTAATTTCATCAATGTAACAAATAATTGACATCTTTGTGTGTCATTTAAATTCTCAAAGTAATTATCCCAAATTCCACTAGCTTTTCTTCTCGCATTTCCTTCGACACTTCACTAGGCATTAGTTTTATAATTTTTTTCATCAATTTCAATTAAGTGAATTTGTTTTCTTCGCAAAATGGAAGGAGGTGTACTTAGAGGTGAAGATTTGTTTACAAGGTTATTGTTATCCATATTTCACCCCCGTGCCAAATATTGGATCGACCACGATCCCGCATAATAGAAAATAGAGTCAAAAGGCAGACAAAAAAGGGCCTCAAAATTGGCTAAGTATAAAGGTGTAAGCGGAGAATGCCAAGTATCAGTATGGCGTTGTTTCAAGGGGTAAAAGTTGCAAAATGGCCCGCAACTCCGCCCAAGGAAAAAGTCAGCATCTGGGCCTGAGTCAAAGCCAAAGGGAATCGGAAGAAAGGGGAAAAAGATAAATTGTGGGTCCGTAGGCCTGATTTTTGTTCCAATCTGGCTACCATGTGTCCCATATCAAAAGGGGACCCATTTTTCAAGTTGTTTTCCCGCCCTCCTATATGAACCCGATACAAAATTCAAAGGGGCATATATTTCGACTCAGGATCGAAATATTGCAAATCTGACACCATTGGAAAGATCTCAGCCTCACCCATGCCATGGAGGTTTGAAACTTTAATTTTGAGGAGGTTAGGTGAAGAAAAATGGAGGAAACGTCTTGAGATTTCAATGCGCAGATCTTCTTGCCTCAAAACCGATCGATTTGATCTATTTCGTCATTTCCTCTTCCATCAAGGCACCAACCAAGGATTGATGCAAGAAAGATGGATTTGGGGAGAGATTTAATCGAGGCATTAACAACGGTGGTTGAGTTTCAACCTGCTTTTCCCAATTCTCTCTCGCTCTTTCTTCTTTCAAGATTGAATCTATAAATGCAGGGGTAGAATTCATTGTAAAGGGTTGGACATTCTTTGTTTTGCAGTGCTCCTCTCCTTCTAAAGAAAGGGATCTGTGGGGTTTAGGCCTTCCATCAAAATTACATTACGTTTCCGCCTCTTGGATACTTTGTAATGGATCGATCAATCTGGCATGAGATCAATAAAACACATCTCGTGATCGATTTTAGATCCTCTCTTGTCTCTTTTGCTTTCATCTGGTCTCCTATTATATATCTCGGCTATTTGTGCTTGTTTTTTATATGTATTTTTTTGGTTTGTGTCTATTAGAAAATAAGTGTTCATCATTCCTTTGTGCATCGCCTCGTAGTTTATCTTTGTTTTAATTTATGTATTCCTTCTATCCCCGTCTTCTTAGTAAATTTTAGATTAGGATTAAGAATGTATCCTCTGTAGTTTTCTACATATGCACCTAAACAGAGGAATAAGGAACTAACCTTGAATTTGGAGAGCTTTCCCATTTTGCAAGGTTCCACACCTTGGGGAAAGTTCAATGTTACGCAAGCACACCAAATGACTCTACCTTAGAAAAGTAGACCTGTAGAAATCATTTGGGGGTGTTGTGATTTTGCATTAATAGTTTTGCACACCCGGTGGGAATAAGAAGTCTCAATCTTATTACGGTAGGGATTGATGTACGCTTGTTGTGATTGTGGCTTTTAAGAATCCTTAAAATTATACATCCAAGCGACTAAAAGAAACAAATCTACTTGTTTCAATAGCCCACGCTTGGAAGATTCATGAGAAAAATCCGATGTCTGGAGCAAGGAAAGAAGGCATATTTGAATACTTGCATCTATCCCTGTGAGAGAGAAAGGAGAGAAGAATAATTTAGAGGTCTCCATCTACACCAAGCGAACCTTGTCAACACCTCCACCTCTAAGGCCTTTCTTTTAGTATGCAAGGATTCTTAGGCCAACGAATGGCACAACCAAATCCATATTTCAACTTCACCTACAGAGTCCACTCATCTTGATTGCACAAAACCCAGTTCTAATTGCAAAATTAAAGAGCATCCCACATTTCACTGGGGAAAATCAAACTTCTCCTGGTGACCATGCTCAAGATATTGCAAATTTCTGTACAATCCATGAGATCCATGAGATGGACGTTACAGGTCAAGTTTCTCCTCTTCATTCAAAGGGAAAGCTTCAAAATGGTTCAGGAGTCTTGAAGCAGGCTCTATCCAAAACTGGAACTAGTTGTGCATGGCCCTTCACAATCAGTTTGGGGAAAAAGGTGATAACTTGTCTTTGTTGAGAAACTAACAACAATCAAGAGAGCCCCGAACGAGCAACTGACAGACTTCAACCTTAGATTCCAGTGGACCTAGGATAGGATTCCAACAACAATAAATCCCACTAATGAAGGTGCCTTCTTATACTTTCTTAGGGCTTTAAATTTTGATATTTCTCTGATGATTTAGTCAATGGGGGGCACTACATTACTTGCAGCCTATAGCCTCTCCATAGGGGCTGAGAACCATTTGATTCAAGTTGGAAAAATCACTCCTAGGCCATCCATGCCTCTGTACCCTAAGTTAGGAAGCCCAGATACTAGCCAAGCGCCTACATTAGCTCCTATACCCACCCCTAGAGTCAAAGCTTAGCTGAAGCTTCCACTTCATCATCTAATACCTCTAAAGAGTTTCAGAAGCGGTGATGAAGCAACTTCAGAACTTTGGGAATGAGCTAGTGACCATCAAAAGACAAGCTTAGAGTTCCAGCCATACCAACCCCAAGCTCAATATCAAGCTGCACCCAGTATCGCATAATAGGCCACCACCTCGGGATCAGTAAACTAGAGCCGCACCAAGGAAAACCCCAAGCTACTAGACCTTTTAGGTCTTATAATCCAAACACAACTTCAACATCAAGGGCATTGGTCAGTAGCACAAAAAATATGACACAAGAATATGATTGGTGTTTTCCATGCAGTTAGCCACACAACCAATCAACATGCTTTAATGGTGCTCTAAATCAGGCCTTGATGGTGCAAACCAATATGGTGCCACAAGAACCTGGCCAAGAGGAAGATCAACAACAAGGATCTCAACAAGGTGGCCCCCCAAACGAGACTATGCTTGTAACAACAAGCCAAAGACTATGTGGAATGAATCGGTTCCCTCCTCAAAGTGTAGTTGCCAATACACGGTCCAAAAAGAGAATATTAGAGAGGGTCGGCCACCGAATTCAGGTGAACCTCGGTCTTCCATCACCCCACAAAGTCTTGTGTTCCAAGTGTAACTCCAAACATATAGAACCAATCCAAGCCATCTCCCAAAGCCAATCAAGTACCGGTTGAACAACCCATGTGCAAGAAATAAATGTGTCTCCGGGAAGGGGCAAAAGGACAAGGACATTCAATATTATTAAGCATATGAAAAGGACAAGTGTGAACATTTCACTATGGGAGTCACTGGCCATTCCATGGCAGAGGGATCTATTGCAGATTGCCATGCAGAATGGTCAAGTTCAAATCACCCCCTAACCAGCAAGAGAAAGTGCTTGTCAATGCAGTTCAACTAGGGAGAAACCATGGAGAACAACAAGGTAAAAACATGAGACCTCCTCCCTTCTATGTCTCACTGATTATTGGAGACAAATTAGTGCATAATTGTATGATTGATTCTAGGGCCAGTAGTTCTGTGATGCCCAAACAAATAGCTGATCAGTTGGGTCTCCAATATGAGGTCATCTCTAGAGGAGTAGTCCAATTAGATGGGACAATAGTGACTATTGTGGGAATCATCAAGGATCTAAGTCTCACTCTACACGCTTGCCCTAATGTGACTATTTTGCAAAATGTGTCAATCATAGACCTACCACCACATTTTTCTTTGTGTCATCTAGAGACTTCACTACCAAAATTGGAGGCTACCTGTTTGTTGATTGGTCACATATGCTCTTTAGGACAAGGTATGGGGCAAAGGCCACAATCAAATATGAACCTATTGCTAATTATTATATCGAATCCTATGTGCCTAGCCCAATCAACGCTAACTGCTCAACTTTTGATCAAGAGGACCTCCTAAGCACTTCTAAATCAAATACCAAGGTGGGATATATCCCAAACTTGACCCTAGATGAGTGGGCCAACAAAAAACATGCTTTTGACCCCTATAAGGAGATGGAGGAATCTGAACTAGGTGTCTACTTCCTACATGAAGAGAATCAACCTCTTCCTGACCTAATCAAGCCGAATACAAGGATGAAAATGAGGTATGCCAATTGTTCCTTGATGGCTCAAGGAGTAAACAAGGAGCCGGAGGAGGAGCCATGATTGTGTCCCCCAGAGGTATGAGATATTATTCAGCCTTCAGATTCTAGTTCACTTGCTCAAATAACACTACTGAATATGAGGCTTTAGTCCAAGGTCTTCATTGGGCAAGGAGGTCAGGGAATCAAGAATTTACAAGTATTCGGTGATAGGAATTGGTTTCAAATCGTGCGAGAGGACTTAATGCTATCAAAAATGACCTTCTCAGGAACTACAAGAGTAGGGTATGGGATCTCATGGAGGATTTTGAGGCCTTCAACATTGTGTCCATACCTAGGAAGGAGAATGAAGCTACTGATAGACTTGCAAAGGCTTGAGCAATGTTTAACATGGTTGAAATCATCAAGAGGGACAAAGAAAACCACATATCCATGTGGTTGTGAGGCCAGATAGTGATAGATAATAATACATACTAGCAAGTGTTTGAGAATGATCATCGATCATTAACTTTCTACAAGAAGAAGTTGAATTCTTAGCTATAAACCAACGTAGAGTAGAGCACTAGTACGGGAATCGAGATAGTACAATTGTATACAAACAAGCTTCCCAAAGGCTTAGTGACACTTAATCGAATCTATTTTCAATCCTAATGATCAGGTTCGAGAAAAGAAGGCTAACATGCAGATCAAAGGAGAAGATTCGAGTCAATCCCGGTTGAGAAGATAAAACACTTCAAATTGGAAAAGTGGCCACCAAACAAGAAATGTATGAATTCATACAACTTTGCCAAGAATTTCCTAATGTGTTTGCTTGGAGTTATGAGGACCTAAGAGGGTTCAATCCAAAACTAGCACAACACACAATCGAACTGGATCCAACTACTCAGCCCATCAGGTAAAACAAAGACCATTCAACCCACATATAGAGCCTTTGATGAAGAAGGAGCTGAACAAGCTGATAGAGGCAAACATCATATTTCCAATCAAACACTCAAGCTAGGTTACTGAATCTGGTCCCAGTTAGGAAGAAAAATGGAGAAATTAGGTTGTGTGTTGACTTCAGGGATTTGAACAGAGCCTCCCTCAAAGACCACTACCCACTCCCTTCAATGGAGCAGATCTTGCAAGTAGTGTCTGGGTCAGAAAGGTTCTCCCTCCTAGATGGCTACTCAGGGTACAACCAGATCATGGTGAAAGAAGATGATCAATTCAAAACAGATTTCACTACCAAATGGGGCACCTATGCCTACAGAAAATGCCATTTGGATTATCCAATGTCGAGCCACTTTTCAAAGGGAAATGGATATGGCATTCAAGGGGCTGATCAAAAAGTAGTGTTGATCTATCTAGATGACATTACAGTGTTTTCCAAAAATGCAGCAGATCATCTCTTCCACCTAAGGTAGGTGTTCCAATGATGCAGGAGTTTTGGGGTGTCACTGAACCCCAAAAATGCATATTCTTGGCCCATGAAGGCAAGCTTCTAGGCCATATTGTATCAAAGGAAGGATTGGCAATTGACCCGAAAGACTTCAAGCAATAAGAGCATTGCCATTGCCAAGTCACAAGAAGGCTCTTCAAATCTTCTTGGGAAAAATCAATTTTGTCCACGGGTTTGTTCCAAACTTTATTGCCCTTGTTAAGCTAATAATGTTGATGCTGAAGAAGAGCTTAACATTCAGGTGGAAAACGAGGAAAAGTAAGTTTTGAGGCTATCAAAGAATCCATATCACAAGCCCCAACTCTTGTGAACCCATATTTTTCCAAATATTTCATATTGTATGCCTTTGGTGGCAGTGACACAATTTCTGCAATCTTGGTGCAGTAGAACAAAGAAAGTTCAGAACAACCAATTGCTTTCTTCCATAGTCCGAAATATTATGAGGTGAGGTAATCCCTCATTGAGAGGTAGGTCCTAGTGGTGATCAGAGGATTGAATAAGTTTAAGCATTTGGTTTCAAACAACAAAATCCAACTATTGGTCTCCCATGCGGAGTTAAAGAATTCCTTCTTAAGCAAGGACCTGAATGAGAAGCGTGCATGATGGATCACTCGTGTCATGGAATATGACATTGAGATCAAGGTCACCAAGCTGGTCCATGGGAAGGGGTTATGTGAACAACTAGCCTCAGGTCAACAAGATGAAATAGACAGTGAAAAGGAGGTTGTTTTTATTCTACAAGATGATCAAGAAGAAGGGAGAGATGATGTATCTGCTCCTTGTTGGACCCAAGACATGGTGCACTTCCTTCGAACAGGCATGTGTCCTTATGGGATGAGTAAAGCAAAAAGAAGTCATTTCAGGCTATAGGCCATCCCATATGTTCTTATTGATGGTGTCTTGTTCAAGAGGGACATTAATGGCATTCTGCTGAGATGCATTGGGGCAGATTAGGTAGAGAGAGTGCTACAAGAATTCCATGTTGAAGTAGCTGGAGGCCATTTTTCTCCAAGAGTGACAGCACTCAAAATCATGAAAGCAGGATATTATTGGTCTAGAATGTTTAGTGACTACTACACATGGATCAAAAGGTGCAAGAATTGTGCATTCTTCAAAGGCAAGGAAAGGCTAACAACACTTCCATTGCACCCAATCTGAGTCGACCAACTTTTTATGCAATGGGGATTGGACTTCATTGGAGTCGTCAATCCAAACTCAAGCCAAGGTCATAAATGGATCCTGACAGTGAGAGATTATTTCATCAAATGGACGGAGGTAGTGGCACTCAAGGAAGTAAATGAGTCTAGTATCCTTGATTTCTATGAAGGGATAGTGACCAGATTTGGAGTGCCAGCCACCATCATATCGACAATGCATTAGCATTCATAGGTTCCAAGATCATAGGATGGACTGTTAAGAATGGGACTTATTTGAGTACTTCATCAAACTATTACCCTCAAGGTAATGGCCAGGGTGAGTCCACAAACAAGTACCTACTAAAGATCATCAAAGAACTCTTGATGAGAATCAAAGGACCTAGCACACAAGGCTCAAAACGACCTTATGGGATGATAGAATAATGCCTAAGAGATCTATAGCAGATCTCCATTCAAGCTTGTCTATGGGAAAGAGGCAGTGTTGCCTATATCACTTGAGTTGCTAGCATTGGAGCTTGTGAAGCAACTAGAGATGTCTGAATTTGGACCAATGGAGGCTAGGTATGCAGAGTTGATAGAATTAGAAGAAACCAGAGAGCACGATCTCCAAGAAATAGAGAAGAATCAGGCTTCAATCAAGAAATGCTTTGACAAGAAGACAAAAGTAAGGACCTTCCAGGAAGGAGACCTAGTTTTGAAATGGGATGCAGATCGAGAAAAACCAGAAGGCATTCCAAATTTGATGCCATATGGAGTGGCCCCTATATGATCACAAGATGCAAAAGTAACAATGCTTTCTAATTATCTACATTGGAGGGTGAAGAGTTACAGATTCTAGTAAATGGGATCTATCTTAAGCACTGCTACTAAAAGGGGAGTTCTCACCCTGTACATATTAGTTTAGTTTTCTCTTTCCTCTAAGTGCTTATGCACATTGTCTTGTTGTAGTATAGATTGATTTTCTCCTAAGTTCTTTGCACACTCTGCATGTTCCATTTGGAGCATGTATGATTTCAAATTTTGTATATAGTGTGGTGTTGTTTTGTTGCTCTCATGTAGTGTTTGGACTTGGCATTTGGTCAAGATCAGTTTCAGTTCTAATGGGTTTCCAAGTGGCCTAGGGGTCAATTTTCAAAGTTCGATCAATGGCAGAAAGCTATCACTCATGACTCCATGCCCAACGGATATGACAAGGTAATTGGTCTTTTCATCTAGCAGCAGAATACCCCCTGTGAGTCACCAAATTGTTATCCATATTTCACCCTCGTGCCAAATATTGGATCAACCACGATCCCGCATAACAGAAAACAAAGTCAAAAGGCAGACAAAAAGGGCCTCAAAATTGGCTAAGTATAAAGGTGTAAGCGGAGAATGCCAAGTATCAGTATGGCGTTGTTTCAAGGGGTAAAATTTGTAAAATGGCCCACAACTCCACCCAAGGAAAAAGTCAACATCTGGGCCTGAGTCAAAGCCAAAGCGGGAATCGGAAGAAAGGGGAAAAGATAAATTATGGGTCCATAGGCCTGATTTTTGTTCCAATCTAGCTGCCACGTGTCCCATATCAAAAGGGGACCCATTTTTCAAGTTGTTTTCTTGCCCTCCTGTATGGACCCGATACAAATGTCGAAGGGGCATATCTTTCACTCAGTGGCTCAAATATTGTAAATCTGATGTCGTTGGAAAGATATCAGCCTCACCCATGCCATGGAGGTCTAAAACTTTAATTTTGAGGAGGTTAGGTGAAGAAAAATGGAGGAAACATCTTCGGGCTTTCAATGCGGGATATTCTTGCCTCAATAACCAGATCAGATTTGATTTGTTTCGTCTGTTTCCTCTTCCTTCAAGGCGCCGAACCAAGGATTGATGCAATAAAGACAGATTTGGGGGAGAGATTTCATCAGAGGCATTAACAGCGGTGGTTGAGTTTCAACCTGCTTTTCCCGCTTCTCTCTCTCTTTCTTCTTTTAGGATTGAATCTATAAATGTGGGGGCAGAATTCATTGTAAAGGGTTGGACATTCTTTGTTTTGGCAGGTCCCTCCTCCTCAAAGAAAGGATCTGTGGAGTTCAGTGTCTTCCATCAAAATTGCATTACGTTTTCACCTCTTTGCTACTTTGTAATGGATCTGTATCAATCTATAGAGAAATAAAACACGTTTGTGATCGATTTTAGATCCTCTCTTGTCTCTTTTTATTTCATCTGGTCTCTCATTATATATCTGGCTATTTGTGCTTGTTTATTGTATGCATTTTGTTGGTTTGTGTCTATTAGCAAAATAAGTGTTCATCATTCCTTTGGTGCATCACCTCATAGTTTAGCTTTGTTTTAATTTATGTATTCCTTCTATCCCTGTCTCCTTGGTAAAGTTTAGATTAGGATTAAGAACAGATCCTCTGTAAGTTTCTACGTATGCACCTAAATAGAGGAATAAGGAACCAACCTTCAATCTAGAGAGCTTTCCCATTTTGCAAGGTCCCACACCTTGGGGAAAGTTCAATGTTACGCAATCACACCAAATGACTCTGCCTTAGAAAAGTAGACCTATAGAACTCATTTGGGGGTGCTGTGATTCCGCATTAATGCCGCTTTCTTCATTCAATGTTTTCATACAAATTTCGGGGTTAACATTTGGATTCTCAGGTAAGGGTTCAACAATTAGATTCATATCAATTTCTTCATCCATACCAACATTATCATTCAATTCAATATCATTATTCATTGCAAAATCATTATTCTCTACATTTTCATTATGTATTTCATCCCCATTTTCTAATACATTAACTACATTTGATATAGCGGATGCACCTTGCCCTACTCGAAGTTTTTGAATTCTCTTTAATTTATTTATTCTCTTCTCTTCCAATTGCTCGGTGTCTTGTTCTTGACTTTCCTCTTGTCCTTAGCTTGATGTTTATCGCCCATGATTAGAAAAAATCAACTAGTGGGGTAGGGGACAAAATGAACTACTAAAAAATCATGCAAGAATGTAGAGAAAATTGCAGACAAAATAGAATGTTTATAGAATTCCCGTGAAAGAGATGAAAGGGACGTTGGGGGGCCACAATATATAAACAAAGAAAAACACGTACACGTTTTGTATTTTCTCTTTTTCCAAGCCATGCCTCAAGGCTTGGGATCCGGTTTGGATCCCCAAGCCTGAGGCATGGACCTGTACAAACACAACAAACAACGTGTTTTTGCAAGAAAATGTAAAAATGTCACTTCCTCTATGATAAATCAAAATAAAACAATCGATCCATTTTTAAAAAATATACCACGACGTAGAGCAAGAGTTTCTTCTTTCTAAAAATAGAATTATTCAAATTTTCTCGACTAATATAAGGTTTCCATATTATTTATTTTCTAACTATGTCTTTTTATAGCTATTTTTTTGAAGTGTAAATATGTTTATATTTCATTTGTGTATCTTTTTTTGGGTGATCGAAATTTTAAAAAAATATTCTAGCCCAAACTAGGCATAATTCTATACATGTTAAAATAAAATATAATTTTTGATATTTTTTTAGGTAGTTAAGGGCGGACAATGAGCTCCATTTTTTTCAAAACATAAAATTTCAGTAATAGAAAAATCATAAAAAAATATTTGCTATAAAAATATTAAAAAAGGAGCCCAAACTAGATGCTCCTAGATATCTTTCTACCAAAGAGTTTTCAAAAATACTAAATGGTGCTCAAAAAATGGTGGGGGGCACGAAAGTCACTCTATTATGTTTTTTTAACAAAAATAGGAGCATTTGTTGGTATTTTAGTTGTTTGAACCACTTAAACTTATTTGTTTTCAATAAAATTTTGTAGCTTAGAAACTAGACTCAAAATGCTACGATTCATATTTCTACAACATGTTCCAATTTTGAGTGTAACTATTTCAAAAAACTCGTACAAGTTGAATTTTTTTCAAAAAAATGTGTCCATTTAAGACCCCATTTTGCCCCCAACTTGGTGCACTTACCCTATTCATGCATACAATATACACATTTGCAATTCTAATTTTAACCACATAACCAATGAAGATAAAACCCATACTTGTAAATTCCAAACAACATCATTATACTTATGCTCATAAAAGACTATGCAAGAATAGAATAGAAAAAAACCATGCATGTTAAGGAAGATCGGAAAACTTAGGGTTCTTTAATGTCGCCAATCAAATCCCTCACCTTCATCTTAAAAACTTATCTAGAAAACCCAAATTTCATAATCCACTCAAAACACCCACAAAGTATCTTAGACAAACATAAAATCCTTCCACGAACTTTTGCACCCAAATTGGGGCTTCATAGTTTTAAAACTTCTAGTTTACAAATGCATGTGTCTAAAAATAAAAGCCACTACTCAAGCTTACCACTAGCACCACTTTGGAGTCTCGGTTAAAAAAATCCATGCATCCTAAATAACTAGCTAGGGTTTCATAAAATGAGTGTAGGAGCTTCCAAATGACTCCAAAACTCCCAAATGAGTATTCTAAAGGTCAAAATGCCAATATAACCGTGATTTCAAAACTTTATGAATTCCTTTCAATATATCAATCAAAGTTTATGACCCTTTACTTCTGTATTAGAGGCGTTCAAGTCCAATAAAATAATCATTTTAAAAACTAAGTCAAACAATAGTAATGCCTTTTCAATAATAATGTTACATAATTCCTATAAATTGAGTAAAGCCCCTTTTAATCATTACAATAGTATTATCAAAATACCTCAATTATTATTTAGTACATCGTATGGGAATGATAAATAAATAATCATATCCTTAAGACCAAACCATGGTTCACAAAACATTTACTATCCAAATCTTAATAATAAAAGCCAAGCCAACCAATACGCCACTTGTTATAATTATGTCTAACAAGGCTAAAGGGTGGAAAAAACAATGTTAAGATCACGAACACCTGCAGTGAAAGAAACTCGATTGTTCAATGCAAAACAATCACAATGAAATATTGCATTCTAAGATTGAATATATCATTTGTCATGATAAAAATCACTACCCTAATTAACATGATTTACAACCGTAATGTACCTGCAATCGATCAAAACAATATTGTCCTTTTACAATGTTATCAAATAAAACAATTTAACAATAGTAATTTAATGCCAAGGTTAATAAACATACAACATGCCAATACTCCTCAAGATTAGTTATACAACCAAAGGTGGTCTCATTAATTACTAATCCCAATGATAATTTTCAATTATGAACTAACATCTTAAATGTCATAGATAAGTTTTTTACATAACATACATAAAATGGTAATACTATGAGAACACATATGTTTACATACCATCATGGAAAGTTGACAACATTATTGTTAAACAAAAATACTAATTGTTATGTTGATCATTTATTATTATAGATTAACGAAACAATATAATTACGGAATGCACACAATAACACATTACTTCACTACCTCATTAAAAACTAAGGCATTACCTCAAAATATATCTAAGAACTAATGTCGATGTTACAAGTACAAGATGTACACACACACACGCATCATACACATAATGATAATATAAGAGAAAATGTTAATGACACACACACACACACACACACACACACACACACACACGCACGCGCGCACGCACGCACGCACGCACGCACGCAGCGTACGCATGGCGCTTGTGCATGCACGCACGCACGCACACGCGCACACACACACACACACACACACACACACACACATACACACACACACACACAAAAGAGAAAAGGTTAATGACATAACCATTTATATATGCCATACACAATGAAAATATAAGCTTAAAAAAGATGATGACATAACCATTTATATATATCATACAAATAATGATAATATAAGAGAAATGGTTACCGACATAACCATTTATATATCATACAAATAATGATAATATATGAGAAAAGGTTAACAACATAACCATTTACCCTTCCCCACAATAATTCCTCATATTCATAATAATTCCTCGTCGGTATAAAATAACTCTTATTAACATGTGCCTGCTAAAAGGTAAGATAAATGTTTACAAGTGCAAGGTCTCTTTGATAATGAGATTATCATACTCAATACATACAATAAACATATTGTTTTAATAACACATAAGTGAGACCTTTATGGTTAGCATCATACACTAGAATCAACTATATACATCATCATATTTCTCGAGAGCATAATGCCATGATAAATAAGGTTACAATACTTTAATACACAATGCAAGACTCCTAGTAGTTAATCAAACTTTATTAAGCAAAGCTTACACCAATCTTTAATTAGTGTATTTCTTGAAAATCACCTTTACCAATCTAATTTAGGACATCGGCGGCCTATACAAACACCAAATTTGGGGATCCTAACATGAGATGTGACAATTCCACATTCTTTGATGGGTTTTTTACTCCATCCGGGTTGGCCTTTCTTCAATGATTTATCTTCGAAACCCTACATAAAGCAAGATGAAACTACCTCATTTGCTAATTTGAAAATCCTATGGCACTACATCGATACACTCATTTACAACACTTGTAAAAATCATGCAAGGCTCCCTAAATTTCACAAAAATAACACCTATAATCATTACAAAAGTGATCTCTACATGTTTAAAGCTTCTTACCAGATCAAGGCATTAGTCTCTCTCATCCACATGCACTCAAACATCCATTCTCCAAGTATTTTAACAAGAGCCAAACTCAACTCAAGCATTGTCTTAAAGGTTTCCAAATCTAGTTGCATTAATTTAGATATCACATGATAGGTGGAGAATGACATGTAGTTTGATGCCTCTTCGCAGTAAAGTGCCAACCTTGGTGGTGCACGAGGGTATCGATAACTCAACTATGTTTATTTCTGCAAGGTCACCCATCCATGGCTAGGGTTAAATATTGTGTTTCAAATATTTAAAGATTTTTGGAACATGACTCGATAACTAGGGTTTTTTGATGATAAAAATATCTACGTAGGTGAAAATCTTGGGAAGTTACAAATCCATAAACTGCTAGTCCAAGACCATACATAAGGGTCAAGACCGTATAAATGGTCATGGCAAAAGTGTACAATCTTTCTCTAGATCGATTTCTAGTCACAGCTCCCATAATGAAGCATCATCCGACTTAGATCTTCATGTTTCAGGTGCAACCTCCCAAAACTTCCTAGAATCATCTGTAATCAACTAAGTGCACTCATCCTCTTGTGTTTTTAAGTTTATATCATATCATTAAGCATTGAATACGTTATTATGACATTGTACGATTAATGTTGGAAGTTAATTAATTAGAATAACCTCCTATAGATCCCTTTACATCCTTTAATGTACCTAATTCACTAATTCTTAGATTTCACATAATCTAATAAGGGTGTAAAAACTAGGATTATATTGTTCAAACGAATAGGTAGCATGCATTGTTCTAGGTCCTACAATTCGGAGTGGTGAAACTTTTGGTGTTGTGAAAAAACCAACATTAAGAAATCCAATTACATCAAGTAATTATCTCAACATCAAACAAAAATATAGGAATGATTCAGAAAAATGTACTTTCCATCATCTACAGTCATGTAAATAGCCTATCGGATAAAAATGGTGTAAAATCTTCAAAGTTACCTTGCTTTGTGGTTATCAATTTTAAAACTATGTCGACCCATCTAGAAAATCCTCTCGCCCCTCTATGTGCCAAGTTCCATGATTAGAAGAGGAATTCAATGTCAACTTTCCCTAAAAATGGCTTCGCCTCTCTCCATCCAAAAGTATAAGTGGTGCATCCTAGCTCAGCTAATCCACCTTATTTCCCATAGTCTTGTCTCACTCACTTCATTCACCATTATACTTTGTACTCTTTCCTTATACTCCCTTATACTTCATTCACCCATTATACTTTGTACTCATGCTTTTCTCAACCGTCCTCCATACACCTCTATATCATGAATCTCATTCTAGACATCCACAGCCCAATATTCCTTTTTTAAGTGCTTAAGGACAATCCTTTAAGCATGATACAAGATCCTCTCCTACTATACCAATTTGTTCATCCCCCTCTTTGTATGCTAGTTTTTTCCACTGTGAAGCTTGTATCTTGTTCATTTCAACCACACTAGGTTGTTAGGTACTTCACCCAAAGGATACCAAGACTTCAATATATAACATGCAAGTGTCTTATCTGCCCATACATGCCAATATCAATCCACAACTCTTCTTATGAAAGAAAGAACCTTGTCATATAATCACCCTACTCAAAATGTGAGAAAGACATCCACTGCACCTTTATATGCTCTTAATTCATATGGAAATCTAATTACTTACCTTCATAGGATGTGTTCTTGAAGGGTGGATACCATGCCAACTTGAAGGATACCTCTGCCTCTAACAACAAGATGACAAGTGGAGCAATGTCTAGAGGGTGTGAATACTCTACCTATAATACATCATCCCCGATATATAAGTGCCCACATTCTAATCATTAAGAACCACCTATACAAGTTTATATCTTTATTCTCGTAGATCAATATGGTGTCTTCGAGATTATAGGATACTCACCTCTTTATCATTATATGAGGTCCAATGTGACTATAGTCAACCAATTACATGTTCAATTCCCCGGGAGTTCTACCTTGGGATCTATAAGCTCTTCTTCTTTCCTCATTCATTCATCTTTGGTCCCTTACAATCAGTATATATCCTTTATTGCCTCCCTCTCGGTTAAGGATCCACAAGCAAAACGTGCGTGCACACACATGCACACGCACACGCACACGCACATGCACACGCACACGCACACACACACGCACACACACACACATGCACACGCACACGCACACACACACGCACACAGCACTGCACACGCATACACACACACGCACACATGCACACACATGCACACGCACACGCACACACACACGCACACGCACACGCACGCCTTGCACGCACACACACACGCGCACACACACGCACGCACACACACACCCACGCATGCACGCACACACACACACACGCACGCACACACACGCATGCATGCGTGCGCCACACACACACACACCCGCACACACACGCACACACGCATGCATGCACGCGCACACACGCACACACATGCACACGCACACGCACACGCACACGCACGCACGCGCACATGCACACACACGCGCGCACACACACACACACACACACACATATATATATATATAGGAAATTATAGCTTGATTCACTAGTGGAAATGAAAACTGGAGGAGCCCTACTTCTAGCCCGAGATAGAGAAAATGCAATATAAGTTCTTACAAAGCCCTTCAAGGCTTATAAAAATTATACTCTCAATTCAAATCACCTGCACAACCTTTCTATATTAGTAGTCAAAGGAATTGAGACACTTAAACATCATGGAGGGTTTTAAGCTTACCCACTCCTTACACAATTTTAACACATTCTTGCCAATAACATACAAAAATCACTGAAACAGAAGGAATTTCCTTCATTCAAACATCATACATGCACAATTCACCCTTCCACCACCAATTACTAACTCTCTCTTTGAATTTCTTCTCTTTGTACTATTTTACCTATTTTTGCTCCTTAAGAAGCTCAACTAGCTTCTAATTTGACCTAGTCACCCTAAAAGCTCAACTACACCTTAAACATAGCAAATTTTGGATGGTATTTAGCCAAGAATACCTCACAACTCGTTGCACATTCCTTTTATGGTCTTCATGACCTTATCAAACTCATAACAACTCATATACACCTATTTAACCCCTCTTACCTAGTCAACTTGACCTATTACCACTACTACAAGGCTTTTTCACCTTTATTACAACAATGCATATACAAATATGAATTTGAACAATACAACCATGGAGATATAAAACTATGACAAGTCCTTGTTTATGTTTAATGCCTTTCATAGGCTTATTCGTACTTTATTCTACTCTCCGTATTATGAGGATGATGCTCCCGCATCAACAAGGGTTAAAATTTCCTAACGCCTATAGACAATGGGGGTACTAAACATTAAGGACACACTTTGAAAGATGTTTCCTATATACACTAACTCGAAGACTTATGTATATCCACCCCGCTCTCTTTACAACATTTCACTAAATTAACTCTTGGTCCTTTTGTTCATATTCGAAAGAAAGAAGTGTCTTTGTTCACTGCAATGTATCAATGGTTGGTGTGAATTCAAGAATACTTAGTCCTTCTTCATGATGCCTCCTCTTCTTCTCAATTATCTATCTTTTTGGTCTCGTAATCACCAGGATTTCCTTCTTTGTACTAGCATCATCACCTCTATGGTGGGCGGTGTGGTGGGCAAGGAAGAAGCGCGAGGGATTTAGACATATATAAGCTTCCATATCTCTAGGGGATCGTGAAGGAGACTACAAATGCATCCACTTGGTCGCCTCCTTTTATGGATCCACCTCTCCACCACCGTGGTTGATGGAATGGTTTGTGTTCTTGCATGCACCACCACCATAGTATACATGTGGCATCTCTACTTCATGTTGTTCCACCTCATAAGAGTGCCACTCAAACATTGATTAGTGCTATTTTTTTGTTGATATTGTGACAAGAATTAACGACCCCTACGTTTCAACGTATTTGATGTATATTTTATTAATATTATTTAAAGTTGTCGAATGTAATGTCACCCTTAAAATATGTGTCCAAATTTATTCTTAATGTATCGTATTTTTCTTGTGTTTACCACTTTTTGTGTGTTAGTTTAATGCTTATGTTATCAAGATGCATAATAATGTGATCAATCCCATACTTACACATCCATTAAAAAGTAGAGTTTCTAGGTTGACGATTATTAAAACAAATTTAATACTCAAACATTGCATTAAATAGATATGTGGATCCTAGTGATGATTGAGCTTTTTTTACCCTACTGAAGTAAATCCATTCTTATAAGGTTGGTGCAAAACCACCAAGCTTACTATGTTTGAGGGTTATCAAATTCAACAACTACATTGACATGACACAAGATAGACACTCCCCCAACATATCCCTATTTCTACATGGAGAAATTCCTCTCAAAAATCTTTCTCGTAATAAATCGTTCTATACCATGACTTGTCCCATCAAATGAAAAAAATAAATGAAGGACAATAAGTAAAGCGTGCCCAAACTTGCTTTAGTATTCATTACGATGTGAAATTTCAATGAATGAAAGCCAATCAAGTAAATACATCTGTCAACCTTTTCATTCGGTCACAATGCTTTTCAGAATACTCGAAGATAAATATGAAACAACTATACACACTGATTTTTTTATTTTATTTTATAATTTTTAATTTAATTGTATAATCATTATTTTCTTCGTTAACATTTTTAAACAATTTTTTTAATCCAAATAAACATACCATACAAATATGAAATTTATGTATAACAATTAATTAACAAAGTTTAAGTAAAATACTCATCTCCAAAGATCCGAGATAGAAATTAATATTGACACAGGAATTATCCAGCCAGAAACAAGTGAAAATGAGTTGTTGAATTAAAAGCAGGAAACGGAATGACGGCGCCAAATACAGAGGCCATTGAAAACTAGGCTGCTGTAAGCGTGCTCGGATTAGCGCCGGCGGCGCTCTGGCTGCGGTGGCGATTAGCTGAAGGCGATTCCTTCTTCCTCATCACCACCGCACATTTCTCCATACGTTCGTCTACAACAATCTGCTCGTTCCGGCATTCCGCGCTGCAGAAGGCCGCGTCGCCCTGGAAACAAAACCCCAACGAAAAAAACATTGAGAAATCGTAATTTCGATCTAAAAACCTAAAGCCGCGAAGAAATTTCCTACCTGTACATGTAAATATCTTTGCCAGGGCCGAGGCGCAGTTTACAGAGAGAGCACGCTTGAAGAAAGTAGTCCGTCTGCGGCGCCAGGAACTGGGCAAAAGGGCTCATCAACATGAACGGCCTGAAAACGGCAACGCTGTGAACCGGCCGTTGCTCGGAGCCGACGAGGACCCCATTAATGGGGTCCTGTTGAGATTGCCCTTCTTCCTCTGCGAGTAACGCCATGCTGCTGGTGCTCCGCCTCATCGGAGACCCCGGCGGAGGACGCGGCCGCTTTCCCAGATGCATCCTTTCCAAATCGAACAAAAAAAAAAAAAACTGGTTTCTTTCGACACCGATCCGAACCGCGTCTAAAACAATCCGGGGATCATTTTTTAGTTTCCTGCAGACGCCATGGAAACGAAACGCCTGCAGAATACAGAGCGCGCCGCATTAGCTGAATTGCATATCTCATAAACACACAGAATTCACGGCTCAGAAACTCGGCTTTTCACAGTGAAATGTGGTGGTCGTGGACAAAACTTTAATTAAAAATGTTAGGGCGGCGGGGCCCACATTTTTGGGTCCCGCCATTGATTCCTTTTTTATCGCAGAGTCTCGGCGGGGCCCACATCGTACAGAATTATCGGGCGCTTTCTGACGCGTCATCTGGCAGAATCGGATTTGCTGTTTCGGTGTGTGCCAGCTTTTTCTTAAATTTTAAAGGGATCTAACTTTTTCTCTTTTACAATAAATAATATGGGAAAATGGTGCATCCATATTTGGGTGGGACCCGAATCGCACTTTGAGCGCGCCAATCCAATTGATCACCGTCCATCGCCGGTGGGTCCCACTCCAGGGGTGGGCCAGCCCTGGGGATTTTTTAACGTCTCCTCATTAGTGGAAAGGTTAAAAATGAAAAGTAAGTATTTGTTCGTTTTTTCGTTTTTTAACGGGTGGCTGAATACTTATTATGGAATTGCCTTTATTTTTTATTTATTTAAAAATTCAGTCACGAGCTCGAACTTTATGGAATTACTTGGCACGGCAAATGTGGGGTCGCTGATCTCACGAACAAGAATATGACGTGGTAGAAAGGAAATTATATTCTTATTAAATAACATTGTTGGTCCACACGATGGGAATCTGACCACCTTTTTGTAATTTTGTCTACTATTGGAGGATGCGTCAGCATGGGGCATATTCCCATCATTGTGACTTAAAGGCTGGTTAAAAACTTTCCTTTCAATGGGCCTAGCTCAGCCCCTGTTATTTATATGAGGTTACTTACTAGCAATCGTGTGTAAGCGGTGTAATGGAGATGTCGATAGGGATGTTATCGTTTATAAATATTGTTAAAAGTTATTGGTTGAGATTGAAATGCAGATGACAAGTGTGGAGCTCTATCATATCGTCCTTATCGCTTATTAATTTGGAGATGTGACTAGTGGAGAGCTATTACATCAGAGAAGCTCTCATGGCCCATGTTGTGTGGAACACCACTCACAACATTCTAAGTTGGAAAGCCAAATATGTCGTCTAACCCAAGAAGATGTCGCTTATGATGCACGAGGGCTTTCGCAAAGTCTCCCGTGATCTACTCTAGCCATTCTTCAAACGACACAGAAAGCTTATGCAAAGAACATAACAAAATACTTTCCGCCATAGAAAGAGCATCCAAGCTTTCACAACCGAGAGGGAGATTCTGTATGAATGGGACAAAATGAGCTACGAATCGCATATTGGATCTGAACGATTGGGATTGAAATATAGAGGCACTCTTAATGGCGGTGACGAAGCTAATTATGAGCAGGGATTAAGCCTTAGGCAAACTAGGCAGTTGCCTAGGGCGCCAGCCATTAGGGGCGCCTGAATCTAAAAATTTCTTTTTGTCCATTAATTTTAGAACTTAACTTTAAAATAATTTATCTGAAGACTTAATATTGATCAACCCATTTATAGATATTATTGTATAGTAACATAAATTTCACACATACATATAAAAAGTTTGGTAATATTTTTTCAAGTAAAAGAAAATATCACATATTTATAAGCATATATGATTTTTTGGTATTGTTACCCATTCTCTGATATAGCTCCAGATTATATAGGTGTGTAATTTGTTTTAGAAAAAGGTTAATGTATTTTTTATAATGTTGTTGGTGTATCTAGTAGAGGTGAGTATAATTAAAGGAAACAAATATTTAATTTTCTATTCTTAATTTTGTGGGGAAATTTTCTATTATTTTTTTATGGAGGAATTTGTAGGCCTAGTCCAAATACGACTCTTCACGAAACCATGGGAGCTACATAAACGTTTTTGTTTCTTTGGAAAAAAATGGTGCTTTATTTCAGGATAGAGTTCATATCACCTACTTGATAAGGCTAAATTAGACTTGTAAGAAGCCTTGTATAAAATATTGTATTTTTTGCATTCTGAGCATCTCCTATGATTAAATTTTTTTATACACAGTATATTTTTCATCCTTCCATGATAATTTAATAATATATTTTTATTATTATTTTATTATGACCATGATGTAAATTTAAAAATACAAAAATATAGACATATTTTATTTATTTACTTTATGGAAAAAATATTAAATAAATTTTTGAGGAGGGCGCCCACTCAAACTATTGCCTAGGGCGCTCCTCGACCTTTAAGTCGGCCCCGATTATGAGGCCTTGTGAAGAGAGCAGTTTAACGCATTTGAGGAAATAAATGAAACATACTTTTTGACAATATTGGATATTTTGATTGGGTGATTATTATAATAAAATCATAATGATGCAATAATGGTATTTTACTTTATATGACCATCTCCCCTTCCTTCGATTGTGGGATCCCTTTCGAATCCACTCGTGATTGTATGTGCCTTATAATGCGTAGACATTATGAGTGGATTCCCAACACAACTTGACGATAACCTACAAATCCTTCTAGCGCATTCCCATATCACTATCATACACCTCATTCTAAATTGGTGGAATGCTCTTTAACCATACTTGTAATATTCTTAATTATGTCATCTATGTTATTGTAATTTTTGTTATAATCTAGACACGATTTATGATCTAAATGTTTATTGTAGTTTACTATGCTCTAATCTTATTTCATTTTTACACAAGCTTATTTAATGTTTAATTTGAATAAAACCTAATATTTACATCAAATTTTGGTGAAACCACTTACTTTAATTACACATAATCTAGAGCTTCATGCCTTATCCCTAGGGTTTCGTGGAAAATATTGTGAGCCTCTAAGATACATGGAGAACATTGTGGTGAAATGACCACATAATTGAATAATTTGAAAAGGGTCCACACATTTACGAGGGACCTCAAAGGTATTTCTCATTGTGAATCATTCTATGCTACCACAATACCATTCAACATACCATTAAAGCTACACATGACACACCTTAAAGCGATTTTGGAATAGCTAACTACATCCCCATCATGTCCCCACCACAAACACCTGCATTAATTTACCTTTACACTTACATGTCTCTATACTAAGGCCCAAGGTCCCTTTGCCTTTTAATGACTTGTCCCATCAAATGAAATAATTAAATTAAGGCCATTAAGGCATGCCCATCAAAAGTACTTTAGTATTCATTAAGTCTCCCCTGTCATCCACTCCAATCATTCTTCAAACGACACATAAAGCTTATGCAAATAACATAACAAAAACATTATTTTCGAGGGAAAGAGCATCTAGGATTTCATATATGGGAGGGAGGTCGTATGAATGGGACCAAAAAAATTATGAATCGAATATCGAGACATGACCACTACGGATCGCAATTTGGAGGCACTCTTAATGGTGGTGAAGAAGCTAATTATAAAGCCTTATAAAGAGAGTCGCTTAACAAGTTTGAGAAAATGAATAAAATATAATTTTTTGACAATATTGGATTGATTTAATCTAAAATATGATGATTCAATAATGGTATTTCAACTAGGTTGACCATCTCCCTACCTTCATTTATGGGGTCCTTTTTATATTCACTTGCAATTGCATGCCTCAGATTACACCTAGGTGGCTTCCTCAAAGATATAATCTAAGAAAAACATTCTCAAGCCTCAAGCCAACAAATTCGTTATGCCCATTCATGTTTAAGTTCTTCACCGCATCCCTATC